>BDMV01000009.1:33783256-33816173 GCA_008326285.1 Oryza officinalis | reverse complement strand
CGACCTCCCCGGCGGACGAGTCCAGCGTGCCCTGCAGCTCGGCGACGGTGTGTTCGGCGGCTGCGAGGCGGGCGGCTAGGTCGCCGTGGCCCGCGGCCGCCCCGCCGCTGTGCGCTCTCGCGTCCAGCTCCTTCGCCCGCGCCTCGAGCTCAGCGGCCCGCTGGTCCAGCGCGGCCCTCTCGGCGCGGGCGCCTTCCAGATTGCGGCGCGCCTGCTCCTCCCGCGCCGCCTCGCGGAGGAACAGGCTGTCCGCCAGCCGCTGCGCCGCGGCCTCGGCCTCCTCGAGAGCTCGCCCCCGCTCGGCGAGCGCATCCTCGCGGAGGCGGAGTGCGGACTCCTCTTCGGCGGAGGCGGCCTCGTGCGCCGCCAGTGTTGCCTCCCGGGTGGCGACGGCGGCCTCGCGGTCCGTTAGGGCGCCCTCCTTCGCGTCCAGGGCGCGGGCGCGTTCCTCCAGCGCCGCGACGCGAGCCTCGAGGGCCTCTTCCCGCTGGCGGGACGCCGCCTCGTTCTCCGCCGCCCGCCGCTCCCGGGCAGCGGCGGCGTCGAGGACTCCCCGGGCGGCGTCGAGCTTCTCCTCTAGCTCCGCCGCCCGGGTCCCGTACTGGAGGCGGAGGTCGTCCCGCGCCTCGTCAAGCACGGCGGTGGCGATGAGGGCGGTCTCCCGCTCCTCTTCTACCTCCCTGGCGATCTCCGCCAGGTCCCTACGACGGGCCTCCAGCTGCTTGGCGTGCTGGCGGTAGGCCTTGCGGCCCGCCTCCACCATGGCCTCCACCGAGCGCCGCCCCTCCTCGACGCGCGCCCATGCCGCGTCGAGCTCCGCCCGCTCCGCCTGCAGGGCCTCCATCTGGGCACTCAGCCCGTCCAGCACTGTGCTGTTCGCGGTGGCCAGGGCCTGCAGGAGGGGCTCCGCGCTCAGCGGGGTGGCGGAAGACAAAGGGGAGAGCCGTCTCGGTGTGGGTGCCGCGCGGCTCGGCCCGCCGATCGGCGTGCTGGCCTCGGGGGCGCCCCCCGAAGCTGGCCCGTCCCGCGCGTCACCCGGGGCGTCAGGCTCGGGCGCCGCACCCGCGGCCTCGTTGTGGGTGGCCTCGGGGGTCGTCATGGTCTCGGGCGGAGTCGGGTCGGGGGCTTGGCAGGCTGCCCGGCGTGCACCCGCCGCCTCTGCCTCCCGGGCGGACTCCTCGGCCCGGCGGAGCCTGGCCTCCTCCCGAGCGGCCTCCTCGGCCTGGCGAACCCGGGCGGCCTCCTCGGCTTCCCGGAGGCGGTCCGCGGCTTCCCGTCGGTCAGCCTCTCGCCTCCGGGCCTCCGCGGTCACCGTCTCCTCGGCCTCGGACCGGCCGGACTTGGAATGGCGTGGGGGGGCGTGACGGGATCTCGCTGAGACAGAAGAAAAACCAAAGACAAAAAGAAACGGGTGAGAGAAAACTCGCCTTGGGGAGTAGATACGGCCGCAGTAGGCGTGGGAACGAACCTGCGGGGGGGTCGGCTGAACGACCACCTCGGGGGCGAGATGAGGTTCCCCCGGCATGGCTCGCTCTCCCCCATCTTGCGGAGCCGTTTCTTCCTTCGCTCCCCCTCGGGCTGCGGCGCAGGCACGGCACCCTCCGGCCGCCTGCTGCTGGCGCGCACCGCCCCGCCCCCTCGGGAAGGAGACGGGGGAGGAGTACCTCCCTGCTTCCTCTTCCCCCTGGCGTCGGCAGGGCGGCTGCCCCCCGGGCCCCCGTCGCGGGGCCCAGAAGCACGACCCCCTCCCGGGGTAGATTGTTCCCCCCTGCGGCTCCCGCCCGCGCCATCGTGGCCTCGGGGGGCCCGTTCCCCCGACGCCCCGACCACCTGCATGATGGCCAGGATGTTGGCGCGCTCTGGGTCGCAGCAGAGGGGGAGGACCCCTCGGGGGATGAGGGATGCCTCCACGGAGCTGAGATTCAGCACCCGTTGGACTACCATCTTGAAATCCTCGGGGTCCCAGTCCCATTTTTGCCCCAGGTGGGTCCTCAGGTGGTCCTCGGGCCCGGTGTACTCCCAGGCGCCTCGGGCGCGCCGCTGGAGCGGCGCGATCCGGCGACGTAGGTAGTCACCGAACACCATGGCCCCCGTGAGCCCTTGGGATCACAGACCCGCCAGGCGGTCAAGGACGGCGTCGTAGCCGTCCCCTAGATCCACCGCCGCCCGCCAGCTGGAGGCCTGCGTCGGAGGCTGGCTCGGGAGTCGGAGGCGCGCTTCGTTGGCGAGGGGGGTGTAGAACCAGTCGCTCTTCCAGTCGTCCCACTTCTTGCGGAGGACGCAGGGGATGTAGCGGTTCAGCACCTGCCCCCGCGGCTGGAAGTAGCAGCCACCGACTGCCGTCGGCGGCGACACCGGCTGCACGGTGAAGAACCACCGGAACAGCCGGAGAGATGGGCGCACCCCGATAAACATCTCGCACAGGTGTGCGAAGATGGCCAACGTCATTATCGCGTTGGGGGTGAGGTGCGCCATCTGGAGATCATAAAACTCCAGAATATCCATGAAGAAAACAGAGAATGGCGGGACCAGCCCCGCCATCGCGAAAGAAAGGAAGAAGACGGACCGCCCCGGGTAGTCTGGCGCCGGGCGTCCCTCGCCCAGCGTGACCACCTCCCGGCCGGTGGCAGATTCCGGCATGAATCGGCGCGGCAGCCCGGCCTGCCTCTCGCTTGTAATGCGGGAAGGCGGCAGCACGCTACCGTCGAGCGGTGCGGAGCCCCGTGCCATGACGCCGGCGGAGGAGGAGCTTGAGAGCGAGCGCGTGTGGCGAGAGTAGGGCACGGGAAACGAAGAGCTAGGGCACGAGAGGCGAAGGCAAAGGGGAAAATGGAGAGAGGAAGGAAACAAATCCCTTCCTCGGCGTCTTTATACCCTTGCCAACGCTATGCCCGGCTCCTCGCTTCCCGCGCCCACTACCTTGCCCCCTCGTTTCTCGCTCCCACGCCTCCACTAACCCCACTCGCCCGTTTGCGGCGCACGCGGCAGACGTGCGGACGTGGCGGTTGAAATGGGGCAGATAATGCGCGCATTAACTGCGCTCGCCGACCGTGAAAAACGCCATCATCATATCCCCAGGCGAAACGAACCGGCACGTCCCGATTCCCGCGCTGCTCGAGTAATGCAGCGGTCTTGAAGAGGCCGCTCATTATCGTCGGTCGGTTTTCTCTTACCGGTGCGCGCGATTCGCGACTGTTGGGTTCCTGTCCGCCTGTAGGGACCGGCCCCACCCGTCACCGGGCCTAAGGAGTGGCGTCACGCCCGAGCGCTTCCCTCGAGGGGGGCGGTCGCCCTGGCATAACGCCGGGGGCTACTGTCGGTGACATGGGACCGGGGGTGTCATGACTAGAGGCTTGGGTAGCCGCGGTCCTCCACGTGTCCCGACCCCCTCGGGGGGGTCGGGCCCGGGGGTGACGTGGCCGCCCCTTCCTCTGTCTCCCCGAGGGGTCGGGCCGCTCCCGTTTCGGCCCCGAGGGCTGGGGCGCCCCGACCCCCTGTGATCTTGGCGCCACGTGTGCGGGTTAGGTGAGCACAACAGGGCTCACCTAACCGCATTTATAGCGGATCAGGCGAGCGCACCACGCCGCATTTAATGCGGCGCAGCGCACGCTTATCCGGTCCGTGACCGGTCGCGGTGTGTGACCGGTCACAGACCGGTCAGATCGCGGGTTAGGTGGCGACAGGCGGCCGATGGCACGCCTCGCCCCGTCCCGTCGGAATGATGAGAGCCTCCTGGCTCTCGTCCCTAGCCGGAGCCGGCGTGCTAACTCCTGGAGTTGGTATGTCAGTCCCGGTCAGATCCAATCCAGATTTCAGCGCAGGCGTAGCAAGAAAGTCGCCGGCCATTGAATGAAGGTTGAAACGGGCGTCCACCGGAGAGCTGGCGAGCGGGGCAGAAGGCGTGCACCATGCTTGTCAGAGGTCACTTCCGGCTGTAGACTAGCCCTGATTGTAAAAAGAATGTTTCTTTTCTTAGGCAACTTGAGGCCCATGTGGTGACCCCTGATGGGAAAAAAGGAGGCCCAGGCCTAGGAAAGGAGAGAGGACTCCGGCGAATGCGTTGGAGATAGATTTCCCTTTGTATTGTTGGAGACCCTCAAATCCACCAGAACACAGGAGTAGGGTGTTACGCTTCTCAGCGGCCCGAACCTGTCTACGTCGCCCGCGTCTTGCGTGTTTTCACTCTCGCTGACGTTCTTTAGATCGAGGGCGAAGAAACTCACTTAGCACCCCCGGCCGAACCGGCAAAGGGGGGCCCGCGCGGTCTCCCGGTGAGGAGTTTCACGCTCCGTCAGGCTCAGTCTTGGTTCAAGATGTTAACGGCAAGGAAAGAGCTATTTTTTATCTCAGCAGGAGAATGTTAGATGCTGAGACAAGGTACACGCCAGTGGAGAAATTATGCCTTTGTTTATATTTTTCATGTACTAAATTGAGGCATTACCTGCTTTCCAACGAGTGCATAGTGGTGAGCAAGGCCGATGTGATGAAATACATGCTATCGGCCCCTGTGTTGAAAGGACGACTCGGGAAGTGGATCTTTGCTTTAACAGAGTTTGATCTTCGATATGAATCGGCCAAAGCGATTAAAGGACAAGTCCTGGCCGACTTCATCGTTCAACATAGAGATGACTCAGTTGCATATGCAGACATTGTGCCGTGGACGTTATATTCCGATGGATCCGTCTGCAGACACGGTTGCGGTATCGGCCTAGTCATCATATCCCCTCGGGGGCCAAGTTTTGAGTTCGCTTTCACTATCAAGCCTTATTATACCAACAATCAAGCAGAATATGAAGCGGTGCTTAAAGGCTTGCAGTTATTACAAGAAGTCGAGGCCGATGCCGTGGAAATCATTGGTGATTCATGGCTAGTAATTAGTCAACTTTCTGGGGAGTATGAGTGCAGAGACGATATTCTCAAAGTCTACAATGAGGAGTGCAAAGAGTTATTACACGGTTTCCGGATCGTAACGATGAGGCACATACCCAGGAAGCAGAATTTCGAAGCCAATGATTTAGCTCAGGGGGCATCGGGATACAGGCCGATGGCTAAAGACGTTCCAATTCAGATTGCTCTCGTGCACGCCGATGACTGGAGGTTTGATATCATTGAGTATTTGAGAAACCCTTCCCAATCGGCGTCACGCAGAATGAAATATAAAGTTTTACACTATGTTTTATTGGATGATAACCTATATTATCGGACGGTTGATGGTGTCCTACTCAAATGCCTAGGTCCTGAGGAGGCTAAGACCGTTATGAGCGAAGTGCATGAAGGGATTTGTGGCACCCATCAATCGGCCCATAAAATGAAATGGCTGATGAAGCGCGTCGGTTATTTTTGGCCAACCATGCTAGAAGATTGCTTCAAGTATTATAAAGGATGTCAGGATTGTCAGAAATTTGGAGCAATTCAGAGAGCACCGGCATCGGTTATGCACCCAATCATAAAGCCGTGGCCGTTTCGTGGATGGGGAATAGATATGATCGGCCAGATTAACCCACCATCAAGTAAGGGACACAAGTATATATTAGCGGCTACAGATTACTTCACAAAGTGGGTTGAGCCCGTTCCTCTCAAGAAGGTTGATTCCAAAGACGCTATTCAGTTCGTCAAGGAGCATATCATATATCGGTTTGGGTTACCTCAGACAATAACTACAGATCAGGGATCAATCTTCGTGTCTGACGAGTTCGTCCGATTTGCTGACAGCATGGGCATCAGATTGCTCAATTCTTCTCCTTACTATGCGCAGGCTAACGGACAGGCAGAGGCTTCCAACAAGTCTTTAATCAAATTAATCAAGAGGAAAATTGACGAACAGCCGAGACAATGGCATACAACGCTGGCCGATGCTCTTTGGGCGTATCGGATGGCTTGCCATGGTGCAATCCAAGTGCCTCCCTATCAACTGGTCTACGGGCATGAAGCTGTACTGCCGTGGGAAACTGCCGTCGGCTCAAGAAGGATTGCTTTGCAAGACGACTTGACAGCCGATGAGTATCATAATCTTATGGTTGATGAATTGGATGATTTGGCACATGTTTGATTACGGGCCTTAGAGAAAATCAAGCGTGATAAAGATAGAGTGGCCCGTCATTATAATAAAAAGGTCATTGCCAAATCGTTTGAGGAGGGAGACCTTGTGTGGAAATTAATAATGCCGATTGGCTCCAGAGATAATAAATTCGGCAAATGGTCACCTAATTGGGAAGACCCCTTTCTAATTCATCGATGTGTTCCTCATAATGCATATCTGCTCAAGGGATTAGATGGCGAGATTTATGGACGAGCTCTCAATGGCAAATACTTGAAACAATATTATCCCAGTATCTGGATTGATGCATGATCGGCCCTCTAGCCGATTTATGATTACAACCGATGTAGTCAAGCATCGTCTTTAGATGGCCGGTAAATACTATCGCCCTTAGTTCAAAATTTCAGAATATAAGCCCTCCTCTTCCAAAATTTGGGGGGCATATATATATACAGGAATTTTCTAGGATTTGGTGATTGACTTCGGCTTTCTGGCCGATGAGAATTTTCAAGGATTTTTCAGTTTGACGATTGACTTCGACTCTCTGGCTGATGAGATTGCTTATAATGAGATTGTTCGTATTAAAGATATATGTGTCTGGGATTTTCAAAACAAATTCGGCTGTACGGCCGATAAGGTGTGAGAGGATTTCAGAAGCAATAAATTAGGCTGGAATTTTCAAAACAAATTCGGCTGCATGGCCGATAAGGTGTATGGTTATACATTGTAAAAATAACATATGCTACATCACCCTATGAAGTCTGCAATAGCAGCAATGGCTTTACGACGAATCTGCTCAACGTCTTCGATAGCCTGGGCATCATCGGCCATCGTCCCTGGGATTGGTCTCAGTGATTTGCTTAGGGTCGCGAGGTACTTGGCCGATGCCTTGAGCTTTGCCGTCTGATCTTCTATGACCTTGGGTGACGCAGCTATCCCGGCTTCGACTTCCTGGATTTCTTGGCGTGTAGTGGCCAGCTTCGATTCTAGTTCTGCCTCAAGGCGACGAAGTCCTTCAAGCCTATTTTTCAGCATGATCGGCTCCACCGCTAGCTCGTCCAACCTGGTCTTATCGGCGTTCACTTGAGCTTTGCTAGCGGACAGGGCCGATTCTAGTTGTTCGCGCTGTCGTCGTTCTGCAAGCCTTTCTTTTGCTCTGAAAAGCTTGAATCGGTATTGTTCCAGGAAGATGGCCGGCGTGAGGATTTCCATCAGGTCTTCGGGCAGTTCGTCTTGGATTTCTTGTACCCTGACTCTGATGGAGGAGCAGTCTTCTACCAAACACTCCAGCGAGGCTTCTAGCCGATTCCCAATATCGGCCAGCCGGCTCTTCAGATCATCAGAGATTGGTGCCCTGGCTGTGCTGGGTAACTCCTTGTCCTCATCATCAAGAAACTGGCCGATATCAAAGGAGAACATGTCGGCTAGGTTCTGCAAATATCAACATGGGTCGAGGTTAGCCTTGTGTTAACGACGAAATTTGGTAAATCATGCAGAGTTAAAGCCGAAGCCGACTGGAGGAGATAAGCAATTACAGAAACAGAGTATGAATCGGCTGCAAGCCAAATCGGCTACGGTGTGCATCGGCTGAAACAGAATCGGACAAGGATAGCCGATGTAGCCGATTCCGATGAGGAGATGGCAGGATCATTGTCGGGTTCGGTTGGTGTGCTTCATGAGGATTGCCACGTGCGGATTGAGTCCGAAGAAGGCAATTGTATCTATTTATTAGAATATTTGTTAGTTTCCTTTTATCTTTAGGAAAGTTTCTTTCTTGTCCTACAAGGACTAGTATCTCCCCATGGGTATAAATATGTACACCCGGGGTTATTGTAATCTATCAACTCTCGATCAATACAATTCGGCGCATCGCCACCTTTTACTCTGTTACGGTTTCTTTATCAACCGGCGGAATTTGGCACCTGACGCGGGGCTGCATCGGCTGTCGATCTCCGGCGAAGGGGTAAGTCCAATGTCCTGTCGGTTCAGGCAATTGTATCATCTACGTCGGCGTCGTTCAAGGCTGCATCAGTACATTCGATCTCTTGGATTGCTCTGGTTTGGATGATATATTTGCCTGGCTATTTATCATATGTCTTCTGTTAATCTAGTATTAGCATCTCGATTTAGCTTTATCGGCTGCTTCTCGTTTTAGGGTTTCTGCTGGTATCGACTAAATCGTTTTGCTAGATTAGATTAGCTTAGGCATCTACCACCCTGAAAATCAGTCAAGGGCTTGATCATCTAGATACCGTGTTTCTTTACATACTTAGTGCTGCATCAGTTGAGTTTGACCTACTAAGTCGTGCTTAGAACCATGAATCTCTAGCCTGCTTTTTGATTGCTGATAAGGGTTTCATCGGGGTTTCAGCCGATGAGTTATCTGGACGTTGCATCGGCTTATAAGGATTGCATATAAGTTGAATTTAGCCGATGACAACAAAGGTTTCACTGTTTAATCTAATCTTGTGGATTTTATTGCATTGGATCTATGTTAGATTTACTTCATCGGCTATGCTATGAATATATATAATCTCTCTCTTGAGGTGTTTTTAGACATAAGTGATTTATATTGTCTCGGCGCCCTGTCCGATCTATCCCAATCACTTGGTTTAAATATATTTTGAGATTTAGATTATGTATCATTGATATCTACAGCCGATCGAGTATGTCTAACTTTCGTTTTACTTTATCAAGTCATTGCCGATCTAATGCATATTATCATCAGCCGATTGTCTCTTCATCAAGTGTCAGAATCTACATTGAACACATAGCCGATAGCTCAAAACCCTATCGCTATCGGCTGTTATCAGGATCGGCTGGAATTACTACATCGGCTATGTTGGCCGATCGGTTTTTTGATCTGCTATTTGTATATCTTGTCAGTTGCAGGATCAAACTGACTGGCACGCCCGCATCTCACCAAGATTTGGACCTGCACTGGAGCTAAGCAGATCTCCCAGGCCAGTGTGTGTTTTTTGCATCAACACCTTGTTAATCAGGAATCGGCAGAAAGGGGATCAGGGTAACCGTGGGTACCTGTTTTGGAGCATTGGTGGTGCTTGCATCGGCCTCCCTTTGCTTTGCCGACACAGTAGGCGAGGGGGTTGGCCGATGTGGTGAAGGTGATGGAGCCCTAGGCTGAAAAAGCAAGAAATTGGTGAATAGGGTTATATGATTAGAAAAATAATGCAAAAAATCAACTCTTACCGAGACAGTCGGAGAGGGTGGTGGAGAAGGAGAAGGGGTTCTCAATCGCGCCTTGGCTCGTTCGCGTCGTTGCAAAGTTGTTTTCTTGGATCTTGGCAAAGGGGCCGATCGAGTTCTCTCCTTTAACACAGATGACACCGCAGCCTGAAAAGGATATGAGGTTAAAGTGTGACAGTACAAGGGGATTATGTAAACACAGAGAAGGGATTATATTGACCTTGCGAACTGCGTGTCTGGTTCTTTTTGGTTGCGGGGCATCATCTTGGTCATCGGCCGGTGGGATCTCCGTAGCTTCGGCCGATGGTTCTTGGGTGGTTTCGACCGAGGGGTTTTCTTCTTCGTGTGCATCGGCCGCTGCTGCATCGACTTCCTCCTCCATCACTTGTTCTTCGAGGAATTCTTCCAAGGAGGGGTCTAGCTCTTCGGCATCGGCCTGGTCATCGGTTTTAGCCTTTTTGCTGGCTTTCTGTGATTTGCCTTTGGCCGGCGCTTTTCTCTTGGGGTTTTCTTTAGGCATCGGACCTTGGAGAAGTGACGCCACTTTTGGGGCAGTGAGGCCGATGATGGATTCCAGAACGGTTGACCCCGATGGAGCTATGGCTTGAGCGTAGAAGATCTTCCGTCCACTGTTGCTCACAGATGGAATCGGCTCATCTGGGACTTGAGGGCTGATGCCTTGGATAAGTTCTGTCACATAGAACCTGGCCGATTGATGAAAGATGTGAGCGGCCCACTCTTGCCACCAAGTTTGGAAGTTAATGTGCACAAAGGCATTCAGATGCAGCCGATCGCAGTCACCAAGATTGGGGAGCTCGATTTTCATTGCTTTGTTCATGATCAGGGCCGATGGGATTGTGCCTCTGCTCTCTAGGAGCTTATGAAGATGCAAGCTAATGGGAAGTTGTCCGAGCCCGCATTGTCTAGCAGCTGTCATTGGGGTGTAAAACTCATAGGACAAGCTGGTGCTCCTTCCCTGAAAGACGCCTACTGGGAGCAGGCATGGAGTAAGGCCGATCATGAATAACTCCCTTGATTCCATGTCATCATTTATTAAGCTCAGTTGCAGATCGTCTGGAAGCTCGAAGTCTTGGTCCGATGTATATACAAACATATCCATCTTGGCTGATGGGGGGCCGGTGAATAAGCGGATGAACCATGTAGCCATGTCGTCGGCCGATTGATCTGCGCCGAGGTAGACGGAGGCTGCTTCCCCATAGGACATGCATCCTCTGTTCCTGGGGTCTTCGTGATCGGCATATTTTGATGGGAAGCGAGAATCTGATAGAGGTGGCCGGTCAACCATGGTGTTGGTGTGTATGGTTAGCCAGAGTTGAATGAACCACCATGGTCCTCCATGAGCCACAGTCTGTTTTAGCATCACATCTTGTGTGGAAACATGGAGTAGCCGATATACAGCTCCTAGAAGGTATCGGCCCAAGGGGATTTGTCTCTTGTCGACCAAGGCTTGAGCCAAGTGTTGACAGTTTGTAGTGGGGCCACAGGTCGATCCGCAAAAGACAAATCTCTCCAACCACAATGTCAGGAAAGCTACGTGTTCTCGCTCTGAGACCGATCCCGGTTCCATGTGTTCAGAGATATATCCGGACCAGCCTCCGATTTTCTTGGTCTTCAACTTGTGGCTGCTGTTTACCAGGAGGCTAAAGGGGTTGATCTCGGAGCTGATATCCAATCCTGTGAGTACCTTGATATCTATGAGGGTTGGGGTAATCGGACCGTGCTTGAACATAAAGGCGTTCAAGGTATTTGACCAGAAATAGCTGGCAGCTGACATTAGTGGCTCATTCTTCTTGGTATCGGCTAGGGACAGAGTTATGCATTGGCCGATTCCAATCTCGTCCCAGTGGACTTGTTTCACGACGGCAATCCTTTTGTGCCAGGTCCTGTATCCGTTTAGCTTTGATGGCCATGACCTGAAGGTGTGCTTCCACGCCGAGACAGTGGGCTTGGCTTGCCTGAAAGGAATTCTGTCTGTTTCGGCGTTGATTAGCCAGGTTGGGTCGCAGTCGCCCATGGGGCCCAGGAGAAAGCGATGGGATTTATCGTCGGTGAGAATCAAGATTTGGTTTTTGAAGACCTAAATCGTGAGAACAACGATGAAAATTAAGGCCTGAGGGGGGAAGAAAGTAAAAACCTAACTTGGGGAAATTGGCGGAAAAGGTAATAATGCGGGCTTTGAAGGAATTGACTTACCGCAGGGATCTCGGAGGCGTAGAACGGGGCGGAGGCCATCGTTGTTGTTGGAGGGGTCGCTGTGAAGGGGGTCGATGTTGACGAGACGCCGAGGGGTCGCCGGAGTTGAAGAACACGAGGAGTTTGTTGAATCGGCGGCGAAAGGATTTGAATCTGGATCTGTGTGGTTTTCAGGTTAGACCTAGCAAAAAGTCGATGAGTTCCCTGGAGCTAATTCCGCCACATTATATAATGAAGCGGAATTGGGGGGCATGTGTTAACGACGGATTTTGGTAATTGACTCGGAAAGGAAAGAGGAAACCGAAGCAGAGAGGAAGGATTGAGTTGGAGTCGGACCAGGCTTCGTATCGGACCCGGTAACCGTATCGGACTGGGGAGGTGTTGCTATAAAGAGCGTATCGGCCGATACGGATTTGGTTTGGTCATGGGCCGATGCGGGTTGTGAGTTGGCAGTGTCAACGTGGGCTTGGTCTGGGCTCAAAGTAAGCTTCAAGGAAGTTGCCAAATAGAGATAAAGCTCGGTTTTAGGCAATTGTATCTTGTAAATTAAGTAGGGTAGATCTAATCTGTGGTTTAAGTCTGCCGCAAGGACTTGTTTGTTAGTTGTAGATAAGATCGTGCCCTACAAGGGTTCTGTTGTAATCTCGGGTATAAATATCCCGATAGTTTGTACATGTAAGGGCTCTCTCTCTCTCAATCAATCACACAATCGAATCAATCTACTTTCGGCGCATCGCCAACCCTCGCAAGAGGTCTTCTTCAACGAGTTCTTGCTTCCTCAGAGCAGAGGTAAGAACTCATCCCCGACGATTTGCATCGTCGGGGCTAACGTGTCGCTTTAGACACGTTAAGCCTCGATGATGTGATCGTCGATTATCATGTCTTGAATAGTTTTGACAGGTATCTTGATTAAGCCTTGCCAGCGGTTTACTCGCTTTAGGGTTTATTGCCGACGATGGTTTAATTCTCGTGCTTGGCTAGATTATTCAATGCAGCTGTCATCCCCAAAAGCAATCGACGACTTGATTTTCTTTGTGTTAAGTCTCAATCCACACTTTGAGTTGCCATCGACCTTAGTCCTGTTTTGAGATCTAACACAAAGCCTGTTTTCGGCTGTAATTAAGGATAGTACCGGGGTTTTAGCCGGTCTTATCTAACATATGTAGTTGCTTTATATTTCTTGCATATGTTTGCCACTTATATGTGCAGATCGATGAGTATAAATATGTCGATCGTGAAATAATCTTAAGATTTCTTTATGGTTGATGTGTTTATATTAGCCGATTGGCTCGTATAAGGTTGCACTAGAGTACTAGCTGGTGTAGTTACCTTTGTCATCCTTATCGGCCGGTATTATTAGTTGAGGTCTACATATCAATGAAGGCCGATAAGATTAGATTCATGTCTTACTTATTTTCTAAGTGAGCCGATATAGCTTTGCCCTATTGGCTGGGCTATGACAATGTGTCATCGGTCTGCTGACCGATCGGCCATTGTTTTTTGACTTGGTTTACTTGTTTCTTGTTGATTGCAGATCAAATCAACTGGCACGCTCTACTTACGACTAGGCAAGCCATTTGGACCTACACTGGAGTTAAGCAGATCTCCCAGGCCGCCGTGGTAACGCGGAACCCGTTTGGTTGCTGGACGGGTCGAAATTCTGCGCCAACAGGCGGCCGTGGTGGTGACGGCGGCGGCCGTGGTGGTGGCGTCCGTGGTGGGGCGGCCGTGGTGGCGCAGCCGTGGTGGTGGGGCGGCCGTGGTGGTGGTGGCGGCGGCCGTGGTGGCTCGGCCGTGGTGGTGGCGGTGGCCGTGGTGGTGGCGTGGGTACGTGGCATTCATGGCGACGGCGGCCGTGGTGGCGCGGGCCGGCGGCGGTGGCGGTGGCGCGGGTACGTGCCATTCATGGCGACGGCGGTGCGGACGGCGCGGCGACGGCGGTGCGGTACGTGGCATTCTTGAAAACGGACGGAAGAAAAGATGGAGATCGGCGCAAACCTTGGCCGGGAGACGCGGTGCGGACGGCGACGACGTACGGCGGCGGAGACGACGGCGGCGGCAAAGACGGAGGATGTGCGCGCTGAGAGTTGAGAGAGAATGAGAAACGACTAAGTGTGGATCCGGAGAAGATGATGCGCCCAACTATTTATAGTCGGGATCTTTAGTCCCGGTTGGTGGCAGCAACCGTGACTAAAGATATCTTTAGTCCCGGGTGGTGGTATAAACCGGGACTAAAGATAACATCTTTAGTCCCGGTTTATACCACCACCCGGGATTTAGTCCCGGTTTATACCACCACCAGGACTAAAGATGTTTTCCCGCTGCGGCCAAATTATCTTTTTGTCCCAGCTATGTTTAACAACCGGGACTAAAGATTGAAACAGTGCACATATAAATAACATATGACCTATTTTAATAGTTTCAATTTGATATTACATTCCAATAATGATATATAATTAAAATTTGACCAATTTAAATACTATTTGAATAGTATTAAAATATCTAATACCATATTACCAATTTAAATAGTTTTAAATTATTATTAAATATAAATAATCACATATAAATAACATATGACCTATTTTAATAGTTTCAATTTGATATTACATTCCAATAATGATATATAATTAAAATTTGACCAATTTAAATACTATTTGAATCGTATTAAAATATCTAATACCATATTACCTATTTAAATAGTTTTAAATTATTATTAAATATATATAATCACATATAAATAACATATGACCTATTTTAATAGTTTCAATTTGATATTACATTCCAATAATTGATATTACTATCTAATACTATATTACCTATTTAAATAGTTCAAAATTGATATTACATATATAATTGTAGTTAAAAAACACAAACATTACATGGCCTTCAATACATTATAAATAATTTGCGTTGTCCATACAACAACCTATGTCACAGTTTTCCTTACATAATTGTAGTAATAAAAAACACAAACATTGCATGGCCTTCAATACATTATAAATAATTTGCATTGTCCATACAACAACCTATGTCACAGTTTTTCTCACGTACTTTCTCCTCACTAATGTTCCTTCGCTACGATCGTTGCGTGAGTAAGGGGTGTCCTCCTTTGAAAGGAGGATGCTCGGGTCAACCGTCACTGCGAACGGAGGTTGCCCGTCGAACTGATCGTAATCTTCGTCAGTCTTATCCTCGACTCCGACGATTTTCCTTTTGCCTGGGAGAACCACGTGGCGCTTTGGCTCGTCGGGTCCTTTACCCTTCTTTGGTTTGCTAGCCATGTCCTTCACGTAGAAAACCTGTGTGACATCATTGGCTAGGACGAAAGGTTCGTCTGAGTATCCAACCTTGCTTAGGTCAATTGTTGTCATCCCATTGTCATCAATCGTTACGCCTCCACCGGTGAGCCTAACCCATTGGCATCGAAACAGAGGTACCTTCAGGGGTCCGTAGTCTAGTTCCCATATGTCCTCGATGACACCGTAATACGTGCTAGTTGCACCATCGTATCTCATGGCGTCGATACGAATAGCAGAGTTCTGGTTTGTGCTCTTTCTGTCTTGGGCTCTTGTGTAAAATGTATACCCATTGATTTCATATCCTTGGAATGTCGATATCGAGCAAGAAGGCCTCCTCGCCAAGAAGGCTAGTTATCGGTCAATGGTTTCTACACCCATTAGACGTTGTCGTAGTCAAACGGGGAAAGTATCGATGTGATGGCGTGTAATCCATGCATCAGACTTGCCGATGTTTTTCGACCGAATAATCGCCATGTGCTCCTCGATGTAAGGAGCCACCAATGAAGATTGTTGCAAAACCGTGAAATGTGCTTTACGGAATAAATCGTTGTCCACGGTCATTATTGTTTTTCTTCCAAGAGTCCCCTTTCCCCGTAGTCTCCCCTCATGGCTTGATTCGAGTACCCCGATTGGACGAAGGTCTTCAATAAATTCTACGCAGAACTCAATGACCTCCTCTGTTCCATAACCCTTGGTGATGCTTGCTTCCGGACGAGAACGGTTACGAACGTATTTCTTTAGAACGCCCATGTACCTCTCGAAAGGAAACATGTTGTGTAGGTACACAGGACCGAGAATACTGATCTCTTTCACAAGGTAACATAGAAGATGCGTCATTATATTGAAGAATGACGGTGGAAAGATCATCTCAAAACCGACGAGACATTGGACCACGTCCTCTTGAAGGGTTGTTAAACTGTCTGGATCTATGATCTTTTGCGAAATTGCGTTCATGAAAGCACATAGCTTTGTTATTGTTCCCCGGACATTATCAGGAAGGATACCACGAATTATAACAGGAAGCAGTTGTGCCATCAACACGTGACAGTCATGAGACTTTAGGTTTGTGAATTTCTTTTCCTTCATGCTTATTATTCTCTTTATGTTCGAGGAGTATCCAGACGGTATCTTCTGCGTGCCAGCGTATCATGCTAGCATGCTCTTTGTTCCTGAACAAACGCTTGAGCCATGATATTATAGGGAAATACCACATCACCTTAGCAGGAACTCTCTTCTTCGAATACTGTCCGTCAACATCACCTGGATCATCTCGTCTAATCTTTTATCAGCTTTACAAACCGGGTATGCTTCTAGGTTCTCGTACTCCTCACCGCGATAGAGAATACAATCGTTCGGACATGCGTGTATCTTATGTACTTCTAGTCCTAGAGAGCATATCACCTTCTTAGCTTCGTACATTGTTTCGGGCAACTCGTTTCCCTCCGGAAGAATGTTCTTGACGAGTTTCAATAACTCGCCAAATGCCTTGTCACTCACACCATTTTTTGTCTTCCATTGCAAGAATTCTAGCGTCGTACCCAATTTTTTGTGCCCCTGTTCGCAACCTGGGTACAACGAAGTTTTGTGGTCCGCTAACATACGGTCCAATTTTTGGACCTCCTTCTCACTTTCGCAGCTGTCCTTTATGTCCCGCAACATTTGACCAAGATCATCTATAGCCTCGTTATCTTGAACAGCTCCGTTCGCCTCGCCTTCCGGATTTTCTTCAAATTCACCGTATTGCTGAGCCCAGTCCGGAATATTCTCGTCTTTTACTTCATCTTCTTTCATTGTAACCCCTAGCTCTCCGTGCGAGGTCCAACAATTATATCCAGGCATGAATCCAGACTCAAACAAGTGCGCATGAATAGTTCTTAATGATGAATACTCCTTTTGGTTACTGCACTTTTTGCATAGACAACAAATGAAACCCTTGTACTTGTTAGCATTGGTCACCTTCAAAAAATAATGCACGCCTTCAATAAACTCTTTCGACCGTCGGTCCACGGTGTACATCCATTGTCGATCCATCTAGACATCAAATAGTCCAATGTTACTAACGAAATCCACATTCTCGAAACTAATTAAATAATCATACAAAAATTTAAAACATCATTATTGAAAGTGAAACTAATTTCTAGAAAAGAGAATGGAGAAAATAGTCTAATTTTGCCTAACATCATTATCCAAATTTTCTAATTTCAAAATCAACCTAATTTTGCTTAACATATTTTCTCTCTCATCATTTTGCATAAACCTTTATGGAGAAAATATTTTATAGAAACAAAGCTATAAATGCAATATGCTAAGCATACATTATTAGAGAATGAATTTGCTAACCTTTTCGATCTCTCCTATTTGTATATTATCACCAAAACAAATTTATCAAAAATTTTGGCAGCACTTCCCTTCTTCCTCCCTCTCTTGGCAGCAATGGCTCGGGCTGAAGGAGGAAGAAGAAGTATAAAAAGGTGGATCACTATAGTCCCGGTTGATAACACTAACCGGGACTATAGATCTAAATTATCTTTAGTCCCGGTTTGTGTTACCAATCAGGACTAAAATGAGGATCTTTAGTCCCGGTTGATTACACCAACCGGGACTAAAGATCCCCGCCCCCCTGACATCGGCCTGACAGGGCCGGTGGGTGTGTGAACCGGGACTTCTTTAGTCCCGGTTGGTGTTACCAACTGGGACTAAAGATCATCGCGACCCGTTGTCTTTTTTAACCGGGACTATTTCGGTTTTTCTGATTCCGACCAAAGATCAGTTCTCCAGTAGCGTATGCGAGATTCAACCATGCATCTAGTCAGCCATGGACTCGAAGAAATCCTGCAGCCGCGCCTGGAACCGATCCTCCGCCTTGCGGTCCTGTACATCCATCTTGTTCACGAGGGCACGAGCGACCAACAAAGTGGCCCCGCCAGCGATGGACTGAATCCTGGCTTTTACCGTGATCAGGTCGGGCGGCAAGACGCCCACGAGCATGAGGAGCACGCCCATGTACAACAAAGCGGCTGCAGCGACCATCTTCGTCGGGGACGACAGGAACCGCACGTACTCCTGGGAACGCCTCATTTCCTCCATGGCCGCCTCCTGCACCCGCCGCTTCTCCTCCGCCTCCGGCGCTGCCGCCGCCGCCGCGGCGTTCATGGTTGTACGTACGTCGGTACGACGGTTCGTGCCCATCGATCGACTTCCTTGTTTGAGCAAAGATGTAAAAAAGAAAGAAAGATGTAAACCGTTAGAATATATATCACCGTCTCGATCATGGGGATCGATCGTCAGTTCGTCACCGTACGCCATCAGGAGTTCAGGGATATGGCAACGGATTGAACACGTTTTACAGAGTCCGGCACCCTGCACTGCCACGAACCGTTACTCGAATACAGAGTCCCAACTCCTACAAAAGAGGAAAAAGGAAAGAAGGGTAAATTTCAGAGAACTTATTAACTTGTCGTAACATTAGTAAAATACTAGACGCTTTAAGATATTTACTATACTCGCTCCGTGACAGAGGTTTATTTTGCTATATTCAGGACCGGTCCTGAGAATTTGGTGACCCGAAGCAAATCTAAAAACAGGGGCCCTCAATATAATCATGTAAATATAATCTATATATATATATTAAAATATTACTAATAAATAATTAAAATGCATACAAATTAGTATTTACATGAATCATCTAAAAATTTATTCGAATATTTCTAGAAGTGAAATTATTGTTGATGATATCAATATCATCTCATCCGGCGGTTTTCCTACATTGGTCCCTTACTTTATTCTATCAACTCATTTATCATTTTTTTTCTACCTAATACATACTTTGACACTTTATCAATAACATGATATCGAGGATGGCTGGTAATTAAAAAAATATATATTAGTGAAGTATAACATGGCAGTAAACTACAAAGCTATGAAATATTACTGATTAATTAGACCATGGATGGGCAGGCAAGTTAGTCGACAAGACACGCCGAATGCCGCTTCATGTAAGCTCAACCTCTTAACAAGAAATAGAGAACTGATGAAGCCAAGGATATATGTCTGTCACTAACAACACATGGCAATTGGCAACGATGACAACGCTGTGTTGCTTTGCTTACCCCTGTGTCATATGCAGATGAGCAGATCGGTAGTGAGTCCGTTTCTTGCACAGCTGCACTCTTGCAGTCTCGGGCCAGGGCAGTTCGCGGAGCGGCTGGCGGGGCAACTGTGGCCGGCGCTAGCATCGACAGATGACAGTCAATGGCACAAATGAGATTGCTACTCTTCTTTTTGAAAGGAAATAAGTCCTCTCCTAATTTCCATGAGAAGAAACGAAAACAGATGGAATCGCTATATAACACCCTGAAAATTTCGATTTTGAAATACGAAATTAAAAATTCAGAATAATCAAAAATTTTTTTCAAAATACATTCATGCCGGGATTAATTTATTTCGATCTGTCGTTTTTCTTTTATGCGTGGGCTAATAGACGAACGTCTGAGAATATGTCGGTATTTGATTTCAAATATTATTTATTCAAGGAACTATGATTATGAGATATCCTAATCTTTGCATATGCCAACTATTTTCGAAAAAACCCTTCTCTATATATTAAAAACCCTCGGGCATATTTATTTTATGAATAAAGTTATATATATATATATATATATATATGTAACACCGTTTTGATAAAACCCTATAGGGGATAGCTTATTAAAACAAATACTATTTTACTAAAGAAATATAGCTTGATTATTTTCTATGAACCTTGCAGAGTCTGTTTTCGGAAAACTAATTGTAAAATAATATCTATTGGTAAAGTATTTACTAAAAACTTTAATCCCGAAATATAAATTCCTAATAGGCTATTTCCTAATATAAATTTCTCCTCAAACAAAGTCTATGTAACACCCTGAGAAAATTCCTAAATAAAAATACACTGACCAAATATCATTTCTGATTTATTTTTATAATTTTGCATCATGCCGATAATTTCTTTATTTGTTTTATGACAGTGCCAAACTTTTATTGAAAATTTCCAATTCTTCTACTCCTCTGATCTTTTGGTTTTTGTCCCAAGATTTTCACTTTGACCGAAATTAGTTTTGCTATAAAAAGTCCGCATATACTCCCTCTACCTGGGCCTTCTTGCTGCAAGCCTTTTTCCTAGAAAAGTCCATGTTGCCTCCCCAAGCCATTCATTCCTGTTGGGTTGGTAATAAAAAGATAAAGTCTAATGCTCCTCCCCGGTACTGTTTTCGGCGACGACGTTGCCACGCGCCGCGGCGCTACGACCAGGCCGCTGCGACATCGCCAGCTGCTGCCCTTCTTTCCCATCGCGCCAGCGACCTCGCCGTGCACTTCCGCGCCTTTGCCTAACCTCACCGGCGAAGCAAGCGTGCATGTCGCTAGCTAGCTGTACGTGAGTGCAATGCATATGCATGCATGCAGCAAGCTAGAAGAAGCTTGCATGCAGCTAGCTTAGCACTAGCCAAGCATGCAGCACGCATGCAAGCAACCGCCCAGGCCGCCGATACGTCGTCGTCGTCTACGTCTTCCTCCCCTCGCCAGCAGCCAGAGCCACTACACCAGCCCGGCAAACCCCGTTCGAGCCGACACCGTGCGAACTCAAAATAAAGCCGCTCCTCCTCGGGTCAGGTAGGTGGCGACGGCCGCTCAGCAACCACGTTCGACGGCGCCGTGTTTTGACGGCCGCCACGGCCGCACTACCACTTCATCGCCGCCACGTGCCCCGACCAGGTGGATGACGTTTTCGCCGCCAATACGCAGCCGTCACTGCTCCCACCTACACACACGCGTTTTCTGGGATGGAATGAATGCGGGCAGCAGCAAACGTCCCTTCCCCAGACTCTATTTAAGCGCCGTCGCGGGTGAGCACGCAACCAGCCCCTCTCCATTCTCTCTTCTCCTCCTCTTCGTTTTGCTTCCCCTCAGCCACTCCCTCCCGCGCACACACTGCCGTCTCTCCGCTTGCTCCACCGCGGCCGGCTCCGGCTGGGCCTTAGTTGAGCAAAAGGACGGATAGGCCGCCACGCCGTCATCGAAACCCCGAGAATGACTAACTTATCGAATGGCTATCCTCTAACATCTAACATTTGACCCATTGAATCACTAACCCGCTGACACTCTAACTTACTGACTCACTAACCTCTAACTCGCTAACCCCTAACCCCTAACTTGCACTAACCTGCTAACATTTACTCCTTAACGCTGTGTGTTCATTTGTTACCACTGATCGAACACGTGGTGTGCAAGGACGATCCGCGGGTCGACTGTCCCCAGGCTGTACATCGACGACCGTAGTTTCGTGCGAGGACCGCCGCTCGGTGTGCCGCTACCCGGCTGCCGCAAGGTGAGCTCCTCTCTTGCTCTCCCTCTTACTTTGCTTACCCCTGTGTCATATGCAGATGAGCAGATCGGTAGTTAGTCCGTTTCTTGAACAGCTGCACTCTTGCAGTCTCGGGGCAGGGCAGTTCGCGGAGCGGCTGGCGGGGCAACTGTGGCCGGCGCTAGCATCGACAGATGACAGTCAATGGCACAAATGAGATTGCTACTCTTCTTTTTGAAAGGAAATAAGTCCTCTGCTAATTTCCATGAGAAGAAACGAAAACAGATGGAATCGCTACTTGCTTCGCATCGCATACTCATCACGGCGGCAATCTCGCGTATCGCGTTTTGGAATAAGCGGCGCCGGCATCGCTACTTACGAGTCTTATGGGGCTAGGTGAGGGCCCTATGAGTTTCGGGGCCCAGTGCGGCCGCACTGCTCGCCCCCCTCAGGGCCAACCCTGGCTATATTCCAAGATAGAGAGAGTGGTATTTTTGTTTGAACGACCAATACCGGACGGTGCGATGATTCATTGAATAGAGTAGAAAAAATTACAAGACTAGCACCTTGGAAGGCAATAGCCAGGAAAGAAAAAACCCATCACCGCGCACCGACAACACCTATATAGAACCCAGGAGAAGGCTACTAGGCTAGCATCGGACCGGCCATCGCTAGACCAACAAAGAAGTTACAACCAAACCGCCCAAAGCCAAACCCTAACAGCTGAGCACCGCGCTCAGCTACAACCACGCCTTTGGGATTGGAGGGGAGAGGGTGAGAGAGAAGAATGAAACCGCTCTCTCCCACTAGGGCCGCCACCATGATCAACTTGCATTAGCTAGGGCGCCGCCACAAGAGGACAAACATCTAGAGATAGCACGCACAGGCTATCTAAGAGGAGCTTTGACAAGGGGGCCTCCTAAACGACGTCTCCAGGGAGAAAGCGATGATGAGCACTGCCACCGCTGTCCATAGAGGTCTCGAGGAGAACAAGACAGGGTTTCACCTGGCAGCCCCACCAAAGGGAGAGGGACGACTCGACAATGCCTCTAAGAGGGAAAATGACACCCGAAACACCGTTGTTGTCGGTCCGGCAAAGCCGAACCATGTTTTACGCCAGTCGCCCACCCCTTGTCGATCCGAGCTACCGCTCCAATGCTCCATCACCAGCCGTCCTCTATCAGCGCGTGGACACCGTTGAATCAACGCCTCCCGTCGGTCAGCCTCCAATGCATCCACATGACAACGTGGTACACTCGTCGCCCCCGACCTCCCTGTCGTCGTTGCGTCCGCCGAGCTGGCCTCCTTGCTGCTGCCCGCACCGACCTCTTGCCGCCACCTGCGTTGGCCTCCCTGCTCTACTGCCACCGGCGTCCCCCACGCTAGCCTCCCATAGTCGCTGGCGCCATCCGCTCTAGCTTCCTGCCGTCGTCGGCGTCATCTGCGTCGGCCTTGTCATCACCCGCGCTTGCTGTTGCCCGTCGCGACGCCTCCCGCCAGCCAGCTGCTGCTGTCGCCTACGCCGGCTTCCGCCCGTCGTGACACCTCCCGCTAACCAGCCGCTGTCGTCACCCACATCGGCTTCCGCCCATGGCAACCAGTCGCTGCCGTCGCCCGTGTCGGCTTCCACCCGCAGCAGCCAGCCGTTGTTGTCACCCACGCCTACTGTCGCCCACCGTGTCGCGGTTGCAGATAAGAGTCAAATACAAATTATAGAGATAAGATAAAGTTCTAGAGATAGAATCCTAGAGATAAATACATCCTAACTTGTCTTGTACTCTAAGTCTCTACCTCACATATAGTTTATATATACCTCATGAGAGGGTCAATGCAATACATTAGAATACAACAGAATAGAATTTCCACACGCCCGAGGGTTTGGCCCTGCGCTGCCATCCCGGCGGGCCGCGCGGTTTCCAGCGACGCGCTCTGGCAGCAGCGAGGCGGGGGAGAGGAGGGAAGGGTAGTGGCGGCGGGGGCCTAGGGTTCGCCCCCGGGCATCTGAGTGTGGACAATGTGGGGGCCACATGACTTGAGATGTTACAATAGTGACGAATGAAATTATCACAAAATTATAACTCTCCTACAACTCTAAAATCACTATAATGTCGGGCCCACATGTCATACATTTGGTTCGGACGAAACGCCATGACATGTCAACACCTTACGTCGGGATGCAAGCGGGCTGACCCGCGAACCCGTTTATAGGCAAAATTAGAAAGTAACCCGCCGGTTAACTAATAATTTGACCTATAAATAGGTTGACGAGTCGATCCACTTGCATTCATAGGTGCAGCAAGCCAGGCCACGACATAAAAACCCGTGGGTTATCACTTATTTGATCTATAAATGGGCTCGCGGGTCGGTCCACTTGATCCCTAACCCTACGTCATCGTATGAACTGTAGCAGTCTCGTGGCATGACACATGGGCAGCCAGCTCAGCACGCTACACGCGTGGGCGGGAAATCGACCTCCAATGATACTACTACGTACAAACTAAACATGAGAAAAAAATAGAAAGTTTGAGGACCATTCGTGCCTGAGCCCTGATCTTCACGGCCCGCCTGCGCTCGGCCAAGAAGCAGAACGGCTTGAACGCGACGTCCTTCTTGGACCAGGTGCATTGCAACTATGCAAGGACGGGTGGGTACGTCTTGGCGATAGCCGCCGCGATCACGTTTACGTCGCGCTCGCCCAGCGCCCACTACACTGGATAAGGTCACCTGTGACGGGCCCAAACCCGCACCTTTGACGGATTTGGGCTTGGTCAGTGATCAGTGGTCACTGGTGAGTCCTGTCACCTTTGACGGGTGGACGGCCGTCAGAGGTGACACACATCTCTGACGGGAAAATAAATAGACGTCCGTCAGAGGTGTTGGTCCCCGCTAGCTTAGGACCAGTTAGAACCCGTCACAGGTGTCTCATCTCTGACGGACACATAAACAAAAGGCCGTCAGAGGTATTAGTCTCCGGTAGTTAGAATCCGTCACAGCTGGGCTACCTGTGACGGGCAAGAAAGTAAAGGCCCGTCACAGGAGAGTCAGCTCTGACGGCCGCGGTTTACGAATGCGTCACAGAATGATTACCTGTGACGTCTTTTTTTTATGACCCGTCACTGATGTGTTAAATCCCGAAAAAAATAAATACTAAATATTGGCTAGCCTCAGGATTTGCTAGCCATGCTCTCTGAAAAACAGAAAGATCATAGATACATGCCAGCCAGCGCCAATATCACATGCATTCATCAATTCATCAATTCATTCATCAATTGCATCCCATTTCCCCCAAAATCACCCAAAAAGCATTAGATTTCAGATCCACTATGGCCTTTAAACGTGCTAACTTATGTATTATTGAACAGAAAGGTAGAGCTGGCTGGAAGGTTTCACCCATCAACCCTCCTGCTATCAGAGGCGAACTGTGCGCCTTCATTCTCGCCGAAATAATGAACAAGAAAGGACGTTTTCACGTGTAATAGACGATTGAACTGGGCTACTTGTGATGTCGTGAACAAAACAGTTATCCAATTTTCTGTGATATAAAAATAGTTGTTTCTATGGTTCTGTGGTACGGTATGCTATGTAATTTACTTTCACTGGATGGATATGGTCACCTGTGTATATTTTCTTAGAAAAGAGATTTAAAACTGATTTGGAACATTACCTCTTTACTACTCCCTCCATTTTCAAATTATTTGTCGTTTTTTATGACATGCGTATTTTGCGTTGCCCTGTTGTGCCGTTCATTTGGATGGACTTAAATGGCCAGTGATGAATAAGAACATATTATCTACACTTGTCCATTTTTAGGTTTTATTGTTGGTTGTCTTATGCATAAGAACAAACTATCTACACTTGTCCTTTTTCTGGATGCTTAAGAACAGACTATCTACACTTGGTCTTATGCATAAGAACATATTATGTGCACTTGTTTTTTTGGGACACTTGCTTCTCCTTCTGTCTTAGCTGATTCCCTCTGTTTTTTTGTCCTTGATGCAAATGATACTAATTGATGCAGAATGCTTGAACAGAACAGAACTGAGGCCATAGTGGATCTGAAATCTAATGCTCTTTGGGTGATTTTGGGGGAAATGGGATGCAAATGATGAATGAATTGATGAATGAATTGATGAATTGATGAATGCATGTGATATTGGCGCTGGCTGGCATGTATCTGTGATCTTTCTGTTTTTCAGAGGGCATGGCTAGCAAATCCTGAGGCTAGCCAATATTTAGTATTTATTTTTTTCGGGATTTAACACATCAGNAGGTAGTAGACCCTACTCCATTTAGGTACAATGACTAGGAGAACCCAATGTCGCCTACGCGGTGGTTATGTAGCATTAGTAATAAGAAACTTAGCTTCAACAACAATATACACGAAATGATTATTGTCTTCTTACTCTTGATTGTGCGCGCACATGATGTACTCCTTGTCTTGGTGGGCCCATAAGCACCGGTTCACGTAGTCAACCAATTCATTGAAGTTATTTTGCAGATTGACCTCATTGACCATCGATGGATCAAGGAACCCAACTTGATTACCAAGGCGACGACCCTCGATCCAACACAACCTTAAAACAATTACGTATTAGCACTAATTTAGACGATAGTCCATTAATATCACAAGGAGGAAGGATTGCACTTACAAGGAGTAGCATTTCAGAAGT
Source organism: Oryza officinalis (assembly GCA_008326285.1). Lineage (NCBI taxonomy): Eukaryota > Viridiplantae > Streptophyta > Magnoliopsida > Poales > Poaceae > Oryza > Oryza officinalis. The sequence goes on along the minus strand of BDMV01000009.1, from coordinate 33,790,406 downwards.
CTTGTGTCTAACTTCCGAATCCTGAATAGGTCGAAGAGGTCATCAAAGCCTATAGTTACATAGGCAGGCGACGTGTAACGCCCGTTTTGTCGTGGCGTTAGCGGGAAAACTAATCTGCTAAAAACCCTAATTGCGAAAATTTGCTCTTCGGTTGAGTCTTGTCGTGTGCCAAGGTCTCGTGTCTCCCCTCCCACTTCAATCCCGGAGAGAACCGCGAAATCGGATTTCGAATCCAAGCCCTAAAACTCCTTCTCTCTCCTTTTCTGGTAAAGTCTACTTTACCTCCCTCTGTCGTGGGCTGCCTCCCCCTTTCTCGGCCTGTCCCCTTTCCCTCTTCTTCCCCTCGGGCCGCTGCCGGCACAGCCCTCTCGGCCTGTTTTCTTTCTCCCCCTCTCTCCTTCTCGGGCCGCCGTCGGCCCAACTCCTTCGGCCTCGCCCCTCCCCGCTGGGCCGCGCCAGGCCGCTCGGCCCGTGCACGCCGCGCACGTGCCCCGCACGCGTCGGGCCGAGAGAGCCAGCGCTCTCTCTCCCCGCGCGCGCGCCCTTGCCCAAATCGGCTAGGAGGCAAGCCTCCTTTCTCTTCCCCTTTCTCCCCTTTTTCCCGACCGGCCGGCGTCACCACTGCCGCCGTTGGCTGCTAGCGCCGGAGTGCGCCGGTCCCCTCTCCGCGCCCCAAACCGACCTCCGCGAACCGCCTCTTTCCCCCCCCGACCAAACCGACCTAACCCAATACAAATCCCCCCTCCGCCGGGCCGCCATTGCCGTTTCCACCCGAGCCGCTCCACTCCGCCTCGCTGCCGCCGCCGTCCTTGCCGTCCGCCGCCGCCGCAGCCGAGGGCGCCCGAAGGAGCTCCGGGCGCCATCTCCGCCGCCCTCTTCCCCGGCCCGGAGCCGTGCCGCGCCCGCGCCGTCGTCCCCGCTCCCGGCTTGCCGCCCCGCCGCGGTAAACCTCCTCTCCGCTCCCCCTCTCTTTTTCCCTCTGTCGGTTTAGGCCGATTAGCCAACCGTAGGACCCCCTTCGGCCACCGCCGTGGCCGCCGTCGCCTTCCCTCCGCCCCGGCGCCGTTACCCCCCCTTCTTCTTTTCTCCCCGTCGGCGTCGGCTGTCGTCTCAATCCGCCGCCGTCGCGTCCCGCTCCGATCCGAGCCGTGGGCTCGTTATCTCCCCCTTCTCTCTCCACCGGCGCCTACCGACGCCGTCCGCCCCCTCCGACTCGCCGCCCTCGCCGGAGCACGTCGCCCGCCGCCGCCGCTCGGGCCGAGCTCTGCGTCGTCGGTCGTCGTCTTAATCGGCCGCTTTCTACCCGTCGGCTCCCGTCGTCGGCTTCGGCCGCCAGGCCCGCATCGGCCGCTTTCTTCCCGTCGGCTCCCGCCGTCGGATCGGCCGCCTTTCTTCGCGTCGGCTCCCGCCGTCGGTTTCGAAGCCTGCATCGGCCGCTCTTCTCCCCATCGGCTCCCGTCCGTCGGCCCCCTCGGCCTCTTGTCGGCCTCAGACCGATCGGCCTCGGGCCGTCGGCCTTGGACCCCCTCGGCCACTCGGCCTTTCCGCTCGTGGGCCGCGCCCTCAAGCGCCGGCCTGCTCGGCCTCCGGCCCGTCGGCCACTAGGCCCATCGGCTGGTCCATCGGCTCCCCTTGGCCCAACAGCCTCCTCGCTCGGCCTAGGCCGATTCCCTTCGGGCCGCCGGCCCGATTAATTCGGCCGCGCCCGTTCTATTCATTTGGGCTGCCCTTAGCCGCCCGAAACAAAGTCTAGATTTCATCCCTCCTCCTTTTCTTTTTCCAGGGAATTAATAATTCCTTTTCTTATTCCAGAAAATCCTTTAATCTTCGGAAATTCATATCTTTTCAACCGTTCGTCCGATTGACTCCGTTCCACCTCCTGTAAATCCGTAAAATCGAGATCTATCCAATGGCACGCTTAGTGGTCTTTAATAGGGCTTCTTTTTATCGCTTTGTTGAGTCGTCTCGTTTCGCGTGTAGTCTCGGAGCCCGAAGACCCGCAGTGCGCGGATTTCGAGGAAGAAGCTCAAGATCTCGAGCAAGGCAAGTCACCTTTGATCAATTGAACCCATAATTTAAATTAAGTATTTTGATTCCGCAAACTATGCATTAATTAGGTCACACACCTGACACTTGGCCTCGGTTTGCAAGATAACCGCCAGGCCCTACCCAATTGCTGCATTCACCCTCCTTGATATTTGAATACCCTAACATCCTTGTCACCCCTCAGGTGATGCCTCGGTATCTGTACCTCGCGTACGAATACCGGGACCTCCCTCAAACTTTAAAATTGATCACCTGGGTAAAACTTGAGTTTACAAAATGCTTGGAAAACCCGACACTTGGGTCGGTGTCTTGAAAATTAAAGTGAGTTTCTAAAACTCGCGGTCTGGGAGACGTACTGGAGGTACGGTCTGCCCGTTCTCGCCCTAAGGACCGATTCCTTGGGAATTACATCCAAGCATATGTCAAGTACAACCACATGGGTGATATGGGACGCCCCTGGCGGAGTAACTAGCTAGGCCAGGGAAATCTTGATGCCAAGGGACAAGTGGATTCGCCGGGGTGGTGTCGGGGAGGACCCCTGGGCTTCCTGGCACAGTATGGTCTGGGACCTAACCTGGTGTTGGTCCGTGGGACCCCTCCCGTTGGCATAAGATGACCCTGAGTCGGCTTTCGAAATGCCTTGTCGTGAAAGCCTCAAGGTCGCCAGACGTGACCGAGGGTCGCGGGCTGGGTGATTCGGGGTTAGTAACGTCGTGTGGGTAAAGTGTACCCCCTCTGCAGAGGTTAACAACTGTTCGAACAGCCGTGCCCACGGTCATGGGCGGATGTGAGGTGATTCCTTAGCGTAGTTTTATTTGAACACCTTGTGAACTGCTGTTGGTGTGAGGTTTTCCGTTCTGTGCTTGGTTTAAGGCTGTTGAAGCAGCCGGAGTCGGTGACGATTGGCAGGGAGCCTCTCGTACCGATGTGTTGACTTGTGGCTGTTGAAGCAGCCGGAGTCGGTGACGATTGGCAGGGAGCCTCTCGTACCGGCGTGTGTGAGTTGTGGCTGTTGGAGCAGCCGGGGTCGGTGAACGATTGGCAGGGAGCCTCTCGTGCCGACAAGAATCAATCGATACAATTTCACTGCTCCGGCCGGATGAGACGCACTTTCTCGTCCGTGCCGTCGAGAAGCACTCACTTAGATGTTTCTGAAAGTCTTAAACTAAAATCAATTGTGAAAAACAACTGGCTTTCCCTTGAAGCTTGCATTAAACACTTAATTCCCCTGACTTGCTGAGTACTCCCGTACTCACCCTTGCTCTATATAATTAAACCCCCCCCGTTCTCGAAGACGAAGAGGTGGACCCTGCTGATGAAGAGTTCTTCCAGGAGCAAGCAGACTTCGAGCAGTAGTAGGGTTTCGGCCTTCCCCAAGGCTTTGCTTGTGGCTTAGGGCTAGTCTCCGCTTTCCGCTTCCGCCTTTTTGTAATGCTGTTGTGAACTCGGGTTCTGTCCGCAGTTCCAACCTTGGTTGTAATCCTACTCTTAATAAAGAGACCGCTGTTGTTGTGATATTCTGTCTTCCTGTTGTACCAGCGCTATTTCCTGGGACTGGTACAGGCATACAGGTCAATCTGGACCGCTCTATCCTGGTCTCCGCCCGGGGCCAGTTTGGGGCGTGACAGAAGATGGTATCAGAGCGCAGCTTTGGCCTAGGACGAAACCCGACGTTAGATGACCGTAAGGATGCTAAGTTCTGAAAAAGCTATTTGCGAAAAGTTCGGTTCTTTTCTTCTTCTCTTACTCTGTTTACAAAACTGGTTACTGACTTCTCTTTCTTTTTCAAAATTGTAGATGGCAGTCAACGCCACCCACAGTTCCCACGGCGTTGGTGAGGGTCACCACGTCGACCAGCTGAGAGACCTCGCTGGCTTCCTTGGCTTCTCTTGTCCCGAGTACGCTGGGTACTCCGTGGACCGCTTCCCTCCCCGCTGTGAGCTGTCCGTGTACCTTTACCCCCGCGGAGGTACACACAGCGCTGGCCTTCGCCCTCACCACTTCAACTTGGCTCGCCCCACGCTCCAGCTCGCGTACCAGGACCTCTCCTGGACCGCTCTGCGTCGCTTGGCCTACGACTACCGTCGTCGCCTTGCAGGTTCGGCCTTCCGGCTGATCCCGCAGCTCCCTCCTGGCCGTGCAGACAGCCGCTACCCTTGCCCTTACCGTGAGTCGCACCCTGCGCTGACGCGCATGGTGGAGCTTTCTGGCGCTCAGGCCACTCAGCACGACCTTCTCCTTGAGGCTTACCGCTCCTTGGCTCGCCGCTACGCCGCACTGGAGGCCCGCCTTGCTGAGGAGGGTGTCACCTCCGTGGACACTACCTCCTGGGACTCTGGCCGCCTTTGCCACTCCAGCCACCTGTCCTTCTACAGTTCACGTGGCTCTGCTCGCACCCCCAGCGGCCCACGCTCCCCCAGCCCGCGTGTGCCGTACTCGCCAGTCTACTCTCCCTACCCCCACCGTGCCAGCCCCTCCTACACCCCAGGTCACACCCCAGTCGTCAGCCGCCGTGGGCTCCGACTGATCCGCACCGCGCGGAAGCGCGTTGTGGGCTCCTCCACCGTGTTCCGTTTCGACCACCCAGCTCCTACCCCGCCAGCAGGCCGCCCTGCTGCCGGCCCTCGACAGGTTCCGCCGGTCCCTTCGCGTGCGCCGATCGACGTGTCCTCTTCAGACGAGCCGACCACCGGAGCCAGCCAGGCAGGAGGGCAGTAGAGTTCGTCTGCTGCAGGTGGAGTTAGTGTGCCAGACCTTTTGTACCGCCGCCAACTCTTTCGGAGTCGTGGCGAGGTAGTGTGTGAGTGTGTGGTTGTGGGTGTTGTCTGGTAGTCTGGATCTCTGAGGTGGTGTGCGTACAGTCAAGCTCGGCGCAGCTCTGTGACTTGTCCACACCCGTTGTTTTAGGTGCTTTCCGAGTTGAGAAAAGCTTTATGACTAGTGTGTGCTTTCTGAGCTCGTTTACTTTACTTCTTCCCTTTTTAAGTGCTGTTCTGTTTTCTTACCCCGCCCTTTTCTGGGAGATTAGATGGCTACCCGTCCCCGTCGTGTGGCTCGTGCTCCAGCTCGTTTGGGTTACGAAACCCGCAGAGAAGAACCAGAATCGGAAAATGAGTCAGGGAATGAACCGGTTAATGCTCCAGCCCAGGCAGATCCTGCAGCAAACCGTGCACAGGACTTACCCCCACCCCCCCAGCTTCAGGCAGATTACCAGCACATGATGGCAGTTCAGACTCAGATCTTGCAGGGCTTAGCCCAAGCCATAGCAGGCATCCAGCAGAATTTGCAGCCGCAGGCTCCGCACCCAGTGCCTTTCCATAACAACAATCACAGATCCAAGCTGACGGACTTTCTAAGATCCCACCCACCAGAATTCTCTCACACCGTCGAGCCCGTTGAGGCCGACGATTGGCTAAAGGATGTTGAGAGAAAACTCAACCTAGTGCAGTGCACCCCAGTGGAAAAGACCCTTTTTGCGGCACATCAGTTAAGAGGTTCTGCAGCCGACTGGTGGGAGAATTACTGTAATGCCCATCCAGACGCTGTCAACATTGAGTGGGCAGAGTTCGCCGATGCCTTCCGTGCAGCTCATGTGCCCGAAAGTACCATCGACATGAAGAAAGAAGAGTTCGACCGTCTGAAACAAGGTACAGGAAGCGTCAATGAGTACCTGAGTCGCTTCAACAAATTGGCTCGGTATGCTCCCGAGGAAGTGGACTCCGACAAGAAAAAGATCAGGAAGTTCTTGAAGGGAATCGCCGTAGGGTTAAGAATCCAGTTGCTTGCCCATGACTTCCCCACTTTCCAACACATGGTCAATAAGGCCTTACTTCTGGAGGATGCCAGAAAAGAGGCAACTGAGGAATACAAGAAGCGCAAGTCTACCCACCAAGCGCCCCCTTTCCGAGGTGTGCCGCGCCCTCGTGTTGGACATCCCATGCAGTACCACCAACCTGCCCATCAAGTCAGTCGCCAACCTGGCTTTACTCCCCGTCCACCGGTGCCCCGCCTTACTCCGTCGCCCCAGCAGCATGCCCCTAGTGGCAACACCACAAGGAACAGTGTCTCCTCCTTCAATTCGCCCACAGGAATGGCAAATGTGCAGTGCTTCACGTGCAAACAAATGGGGCATTACGCCAGACAGTGTCCTCGAAATCAGGGAATTTCAAACCCCGGACGCTCTGATGCTAGCTTCCCTAGGACGCCAGCACCCGCACAGTCCCGTCCAGTCACTCAGACAAGCGGACAAGGTTCTCGCGCCTCCAACAACTTTGGACGAGGTCGAGTGAACCACATTCAAGCTGAAACCGCCCAAGAGGCCCCCGACGTGGTGATGGGTATGTTCTCTGTCAACTCCATACCCGCACTCGTTCTATTTGATTCAGGAGCTTCTCATTCGTTCATATCGCAAGCATTCGTGAAAAGAAATGGTTGGAAAACCCAAGATTTGCAAGTACCTATGGTAATACATTCCCCTGGAAGGGATATAAGGGCAGATAAACTATGCCCGAAGGTTGATCTAGTGATAGAAGGGGGTTAGCTTCGCAGCCAAACCCATAGTCCTAGACTCCCAAGGTCTGGATGTCATCCTAGGGATGGATTGGTTGGCTAAGCACAAAGGACAAATTGATTGTGCCGATAGGACCATCACTTTGCAAGGACCCGGAGGAAAACAAGTGCGTTTCACTCCCCTCCTTCCCGGAAATCGGTCAACCTTGAACAGTTTGCAAGCCACTCCCTTGGAGATGGTACCTATAGTCAACGAGTACCCCGATGTGTTCCCAGAAGAACTACCCGGGATGCCACCGGATCGAGAAATTGAGTTCTCCATAGAGCTTGCCCCAGGCACCGCTCCCATCGCCAAGAGACCCTACAGAATGGCAGCCAACGAACTGGCAGAAATTAAGAAACAGATCGAGGAACTTCAGAACAAGGGTTACGTGCGACCCAGCTCGTCCCCTTGGGGAGCCCCTGTGCTCTTAGTAAAGAAGAAAGATGGCTCTGAGAGAATGGTGATAGACTATAGAGCCTTGAACGAAGTAACCATCAAGAATAAGTATCCCCTACCACGGATTGACGATTTGTTCGACCAATTGGAAGGAGC
>BDMV01000009.1:33762517-33778486 GCA_008326285.1 Oryza officinalis | reverse complement strand
CTGGCCTCCTCCCGAGCGGCCTCCTCGGCCTGGCGAACCCGGGCGGCCTCCCGGGCAGCCTCCTCGGCTTCCCGGAGGCGGTCCGCGGCTTCCCGTCGGTCAGCCTCTCGCCTCCGGGCCTCCGCGGTCACCGTCTCCTCGGCCTCGGACCGGCCGGACTTGGAATGGCGTGGGGGGCGTGACGGGATCTCGCTGAGGCAGAAGAAAAACCAAAGACAAAAAGAAGCGGGTGAGTAAAAACTCGCCTTGGGGAGTAGATACGGCCGCAGTGGGCGTGGGAACGAACCTGCGGGGAGGTCGGCTGAACGACCACCTCGGGGGCGAGATGAGGCTCCCCCGGCATGGCTCGCTCTCCCCCATCTTGCGGAGCCGTTTCTTCCTTCGCTCCCCCTCGGGCTGCGGCGCCGGCACGGCACCCTCTGGGCGCCTGCTGCTGGCACGCACCGCCCCGCCCCCTCGGGGAGGAGATGGGGGAGGAGTACCTCCCTGCTTCCTCTTCCCCCTGGCGTCGGCGGGGCGGCTGCCCCCCGGGCCCCCGTCGCGGGGCCCAGAAGCACGACCCCCTCCCGGGGTAGATTGTTCCCCCCTGCGGCTCCCGCCCGCGCCATCGTGGCCTCGGGGGGCCCGCTCCCCCGACGCCCCGACCACCTGCATGATGGCCAGGATGTTGGCGCGCTCTGGGTCGCAGCAGAGGGGGAGGACCCCTTGGGGGATGAGGGATGCCTCCACGGAGCTGAGATTCAGCACCCGTTGGACCACCATCCTGAAGTCCTCGGGGTCCCAGTCCCATTTTTGCCCCAGGTGGGTCCTCACGTGGTCCTCGGGCCCGGTGTACTCCCAGGCGCCTCGGGCGCGCCGCTGGAGCGGCGCGATCCGGCGACGAAGGTAGTCGCCGAACACCATGGCCCCCGTGAGCCCTTGGGATCGCAGACCCGCCAGGCGGTCAAGAACGGCGTCGTAGCCGTCCCCCAGATCCACCGCCGCCCGCCAGCTGGAGGCCTGCGCCGGGGGCTGGCTCGGGAGTCGGAGGCGCGCTTCGTCGGCGAGGGGGGTGTAGAACCAGTCGCTCTTCCAGTCGTCCCACTTCTTGCGGAGGACGCAGGGAATGTAGCGGTTCAGCACCTGCCCCCGCGGCTGGAAGTAGCAGCCACCGACTGCCGTCGGCGGCGACACCGGCTGCACGGTGAAGAACCACCGGAACAGCCGGAGAGATGGGCGCACCCCGATAAACATCTCGCACAGGTGTGCGAAGATGGCCAACGTCATTATCGCGTTGGGGGTGAGGTGCGCCATCTGGAGATCATAAAACTCCAGAATATCCATGAAGAAAATAGAGAATGGTGGGACCAGCCCTGCCATTGTGAAAGAGAGGAAGAAGATGGACCGCCCCGGGTAGTTTGGCGCCGGGCGTCCCTCGCCCAGCGTGACCACCTCCCGGCCGGTGGCAGATTCCGGCATGAATCGGCGCGACAGCCCGGCCTGCCTCTCGCTCGTGATGCGGGAAGGCGGCAGCACGCTACCGTCGAGCGGTGCGGAGCCCCGTGCCATGGCGCCAGCGGAGGAAGAGCTTGAGAGCGAGCGCGTGCGGCAAGAGTAGGGCACAGGAAACGAAGAGTTAGGGCACGAGTGGCGAAGGCAAGGGGAAAAATGGAGAGAGGAAGGAAACGAATCCCTTCCTCGGCGTCTTTATACCCTTGCCAACGCTATGCCCGGCTCCTCGCCTCCTGCGCCCACTACCTCGCCCCCTCGTTTCTCGCGCCCACGCCTCCACTAACCCCACTCGCCCGTTTGCGGCGCACGTGGCAGACGTGCGCCCGTGGCGGTTGAGATGGGGCAGATAGTGCGCGCATTAACTGCGCTCGCCGACCGTGAAAAACGCCATCATCATATCCCCAGGCGAGACGAACCGGCACGTCCCGATTCCCGCGCTGCTTGAGTAATGTAGCGGTCTTAAAGAGGCCGCTCATTATCGTCGGTCGTTTTTCTCTTACCGATACGCGCGATTCACGACTGTTGGGTTCCTGTCCGCCTGTAGGGACCGGCCCCACCCGTCACCGGGCCTAAGGAGTGGCGTCACGCCCGAGCGCTTCCCTCGAGGGGGGTAGTCGCCCTGGCATAACGCCGGGGGCTACTGTCGGTGACATGGGACCGGGGGTATCATGACTAGAGGCTTGGGTGGCCGCGGTCCTCCACGTGTCCCCACCCCCTCGGGGGGGTCGGGCCCGAGGGTGACGTGGCCACCCCTCCCTCTGTCTCCCCGAGGGGTCGGGCCGCTCTCGTTTCGGCCCCGAGGGCTGGGGCGCCCCGACCCCCTGTGATTTTGGCGCCACGTGTGCGGGGTAGGTGAGCACAGCAGGGCTCACCTAACCGCATTTATAGCGGATCAGACGAGCGCACCACGCCGCATTTAATACTGAGCAGCGCACGCTTATCCGGTCCGTGACCGGTCGCGGTGTGTGACCGGTCACAGACCGGTCAGATCGCGGGTTAGGTGGCGACAGGCGGCCGATGGCACGCCTCGCCCCGTCCCGTCGGAATGATGAGAGCCTCCTGGCTCTCGTCCCTAGCCGGAGCCGGTGTGCTGACTCCTGGAGTTGGTATGTCAGTCCCGGTCAGATCCGATCCAGACTTCAGCGCAAGCGTGGCAAGGAAGTTGCGGGCCATTGAATGAAGGTTGAAACGGGCGTCCACCGGGAGAGCTGGCGAGCGGGGCAGAAGGCGTGTACCATGCTTGTCAGAAGTCACTTCCGGCTGTAGGCTAGCCCTGATTGTAAAAAGAATGTTTCTTTTCTTAGGCAGCTTGAGGCCCATGTGGTGACCCCTGATCAGATAAAAGGAGGCCCAGGCCTAGGAAAGGAGAGGGGGGAATGCTCTTTGATGGTTGGAGACCCTCAGATCCACCAGAACACAGGAGTAGGGTGTTACGCTTCTCAGCGGCCCGAACCTGTCTACGTCGCCCGCGTCGTGCGCGTTTCCTCTCTCGCTGACGTTCCTCAGATCGAGGGCGAAGAACCTCACTTAGCGCCCCCAGCCGAACCGGCAAAGGGGGGCCCGCGCGGTCTCCCGGTGAGGAGCCTCACGCTCCGTCAATCTCATACTAGCATGTCTCATCCTTTCCTTTTTTAAAAAGGCTATGATAACTTTTTTTTAACGAGAAGACTTGATTGTACTAGAAATTTTTCTAAACTTGAGCAAGTTTTAACGATGGACAATAAAGGTGTGCAAAGTTTATTCACGCGACGTACACGGGCAAGGAACATCTGCACAGAGGATGCAATGCCGTGTCGGTGTACGGTGTTACGCCTGGCACAGGAAACTAGCATCGTGCGCCTTGTGTATCGCAAGCACGCGGAACATGTCTATTTTGCCTTTTTCATGCCTTACTCTTCATCGAATCGTCTCTCTTAACCGCAAAACCGGATATAACACTTCTCATCTATGAAAAGCAGTACAAATCGACTCTTTCGATGTTTTAGAAAACAGATATAACACCTCTCATCTATGAAAGCAGTACAAATTGACTCTTTCAATGTTTTAAAAAACAATTTTTACATATGAGGTCCACATGTCAATGAAATAGGAAAAAAAGTATACGGTGCACCTCACATGTCAGGTCCTTTTCTCCTTCCCTCACCTCTCCCTCGTCCCTCCTCGCTGACCCGGCGCTCCAACGCAGACGGCTTGGGCAGGGGACAAAATGTAATTAGTGTAAAAGGAAGAAAAGGAGTCAAACGGGAAGTATGTCATTCACAGCGGTGGAGGAGATGAGATCCTCCAGCAAGATGCCAGCTCTCGTCATCGCTGCTGTTGCAGTCTTGCTTCTTGCTGCCTCCGTTATCCTTGTTCGATCTGTGATGGCGGTGGTGGCCGGAGAGCGTCGCGAGTATGGAGAACATGCCATCACACCGCTTCTCTACTCGATGCCATCACCAGGATCAGTAGGCCCACTGCTCCTGTAATTGCAGGCCGGGCCTTGCTTGCACGCGTGTAGTACCCTGGGGCTCATGGCAGCGTACGGATCGATACGGCATCTGGGATGTATAACGATTACGATTTTGATCGATTGTTTTGCAGGGTCATAACAGAATCACGCACCGCCAAAACAGAAAAGCACCCGCTCGATCGCTCCGTCTCCGTCGGGCCGGGATCCCAAGGTACGCAATTCTCTAGTTATTTGTATTTGCTGAAACTTTGGAGATCGATTCATCGTCAGCTAGCCAGCTATCTAATTGCAGCATATTATCGTTTGTTCAGTCCTTCCAGATCGATCATCGATCATATATCTTGGCGTCTGGATTTGAGACTACTGTTTCATATATTCGATGGGTGAAGCCAATGGGACGACGACGACGACCAAGGCTGATCACCAACAAGATGGCATGGTGCCGTCGTCGTCGCAGCCTCGGAACACCACGACGGATGCGGATGCGTTGAGAGCGTTTATCGGCAAGATTACAGCCCCGCTAATAGCGATCATGATAGGCCTCGGAGTTGTGTGCTTGTTCTTGGCCAAGTCGGCAACAGTGCGTCGAGACAAGATCATCTTGTTCGGGTATTCCGTGTGGGCATTCGGGTCTCGATTTTCCTGATCTGCCATCTTCTAGATTATGGTCGTCCCTGGTTCCGCAGGAGCAACGCCGCCAACACTAGGGTTCATCCGCCGGTGTCGTCCCAGTCGTTGCCACCGCAGCAGATGGATATGTGCTAGCTACGTACGTGCAGCAGATGATCGATCGATTATATCGAGCTAACCGCAATTGAGTTTCATAATTCGATCATGTCCTTTTATATCATATAGCACTCGATCGTTGTTTCGTTGGTTTGCACCGCTAAAATAGTGCTCCGTTGGTTTGAGGTTCTAATTTGGTACGGCTTTATCAAAATTCTAGGGAATTTTAGAGTTAAATGGCTATCCAAATTCCAAATGCAAGTTATATTAGCTTGCCTTTTTCTGTTCCATTATACTTGGCAATTTTCACATTCATTAAGTTTGATTACTACTTCTACCCTCTCCATTTTCCAAACTTGTCACCGGATACGATTCATTAAACTTTGACCACTTTTCTTTTCTGCAAAAAAAATATAAACACTTAAATTAAAAGATTCTGCGCTGTCAAAGTGTTTTGCCTTCCTAACATAAATATTAAACTTTTGTTCATTGTAGTTTAACTATTTAAAAATTATTAATGATCAAAATCAACAATGCATTGGGCACGGAGAGAACATCTTATATAAATAAATTTATAAGTATTAAAATAAATTGTTTTGCTGAAGTATGTTACTCCCGTCCCTAAAAGAAGACAGATTAAGCAGAAGTACGAAATTAATGCGGAGAAAAAAACGAGGAAAGGGAAGGAGTGCTACTAATTCCATGGCTGGTGTAGTGGACCCACTCTAAAAATATAATTTTTATGGAGCGAATTGTCACTTAAAAGTAGTCTTTGTTGGGCAAATTTTCCGACTAAAACTATATTCTTCTAAGTACGAAGAGAATACATGGTAAATGTAAAAAAACATATTAATCATAATCAGACGATTTAAAAGACAATAAAATAGCGTTGATTAGAATTGCCAAATATTACAAAACTGATGAAGGCTATGTTCGGTTGGTAGCGTTGAGAATTAATCTCTCACGCATAAAACGGAGTGACTCAATAGCGTATTATTAATTAAATATTATCTATTTTTTTTTAAAATGAATTAATATGATTTTTTAAAGCAACTTCCGTATAGAAACTTTTTACTAAAAAACATATCGTTTAAAAAGCATATCGTTTAGTAGTTTAAAAAATATACACACGAAAAGACAGAGATGAGTTGAGAAGCTCAGTAAAAGAACACAACCGAAGAAGTATAGTAGGCCTAGTCAGTCAGGCCTAGCCTGGACTATAAAAGCCCAACCCAACCCAGCCCAATATGAATTAGGTTGACCTGAAAAAGTCCGAAGAAAGCTAAAAAAACTCAAGAAATCCCGTCCCACTGATCACAGGAATAAGTTCACTTTAAATCTCTTAATTTGTTATCGAATTTTAAATTCGTCATTGAACCGAAATATCAGGTATAACATATCCCCAACTCACAATACCGTATCAACTTTGGTCTCTTAGCAGTATAGTATGTTTTGACTAACATGACGATGGGACCCACGTGGACCCAACATCTTCTCTCTCCTCTTCCTCTCCCACGCGTGCCAGGTATAGTTGGCCATATGGCCTGAGGCCCAAGGCCCAACCCACGGCACGGGATTTTGGCCCGGCCCAAGCATGGCACGGCCCGACTGGTGTCGGGCCCATGCCGGCCCGACCCGACAGTTGGGCCGTGCCTGGGCCGCTGCCTAGGCACGGTGGGCCAGCCCGGCATGGCCCAAAGAAATGAGGGATGAAGAGTAGACTTATTTTAGCCATATGTAAAGCACGGCCCAAAGAGGAGAGACTCTCTATAGACTTATTCCAGTCATATGTAAGGCATGGCCCAAAGAGAAGGGAGGCACAATAGACTTATTTCAGTCATATATAAGACACGGCCCAAAGAAGAAAGAGGCAAAGTAGACTTATTTTGAGGACGAGCACGATAGGCTGATTTTGCCTTCGGGCCGTCCCGGCACAGCCCAAGTCTTATTGGGCCGTGCCTGGACCGTTGGTGCAGCATGTGGATGGGCCCGGCCCGGCCCGGTGTGTAGGTCGGGCCGTGCTGGCCCGACTGATCTCGGCCCAGGCCCGGTCGTGCCTGGGCTGTGCCGGGCCGGGCGGCCCGTTTGACCATCTATAGTGCCAGGAGTGACATGTCGTCGACGCCGTCGTCGGGACGCAGCCGCCGTGGGCGCTGTTGCGGCTCCTGCGCCGCGATCGCCTCCGCGGGCGTTCCTCCCGCCGCACGGCACGGGTAGCGCCTAGCGCAACACGAGCTGCTGGGAATAGGTGCAGGTGACGGTCCACGTCATGAGCTCCTTCGTCCGACGGCGACGGTCCGGGGTTAGGTAGACAGTGGAGGGGACGATGGTGACTGTTAGAAATAATTTTGTCATTAGTGAATAAGTATGTTTACTTTGGTCGCATGTAACAAATAAATGTATAGGTAGTAGGATATGGTGCCCGAAGAAGCTTGTGGTAGTATGGCCGAGGAGCCGTGCGATGCGGCCGGGTACAAGGCGTCAATGTCTTGCATATGGGAGCTAGCCAGCTGCTGTTGTGATCAGGTATGTGTGGTGCTCTGTGCGCCATGACCGAAGTGGCCGAGATGGCTGGGTCATCGGTTGGTGGCATGAAACGCAGCATGCACGCAATAGAGTGGCTAGTTAATTAGTTGAGTCATTAGCATAATGATCAGGTCATTAGGATCTTAGCTAATTATGATGTGTGCATGGATGCCCTAGTCATGTGGCCGAGCGTGGCATGCGGCTGCTAGTGGCGTACGTCTTGGCCTCTAATTTGTCTATTTAAGCATGTACTTAGCATCTTGATTAATTGAGTAAAGAAAGAGAAAAACGCTGCGTTTGTGCAGCTTCAAACTCCAGTGTTCTTCGCCTCTCTGGTGTGTGTGTTCATCAGGAGTGTGTGTGTGCGAGTGTATCTAGCTAGGGAGTGATTCCCAACAGTGGCTGGGCCGCAGGTGTAATCCGGCCCCGACCGGGCGAGCGTGAAGTTGGTGGGTAGCTTAACGGTCTTGTTGGTGGTGCCGGCGAGGGCGACGGAGACCTGGAAGGCGGCCGTAGGCGGAGACGGGACGCGGGCCTTGCAGCAGTTGGCAATCTGCTGGTTGTAAGAGACGCCACTGCACACCATGTCACAACACACACATGCATGATTAATTATAACACAATTAATCAAGAACAGATTAACTGACCTACGCAAGAACAAGCTGGAACAGTGGAACTAACCTGCAACTGAGCATGTCACAGCGAGGAGCAGAGCGAGCAGCGAGCATCTGGTGAGCTCCATGCTCCAACTCACCGGCCGACCAGAGAGCAACCGAGCAAGAACTGCAGCTCGGTACCGCACTCACGCAAGGTGAGCTAGCTCTGAAGAGGGAGACGGAGAAGAACTGGCCACTGGCACATTGGTCCCACTCGTCACATCAACCAAAATCGAATGCTATACTTGACTCCAGAATTGACATGATATTGTGAGTTGGAGGATAGCATATATCCGGTTTTTTTTAATTCAGGAACGAATTTCAGACTCGATGACAAATTAAGAGACCTAAAATGAACCTATTCTTCAATCAAAAGGCCTGACTTTTTGGGCTAGGCTTTTTTTCGAGCCCGACCTGAGGTTTTAACAGGCCTAGTAGTGGCTCGTCGGGTGGAGTCTCAATTTCACGCATTATGCGTTGAACATGAGAAGTTTTTTAAGTTTTAATTTTATTTATTAAAATATTAAAAAAATAATTTTTGGTTTCAAAGTTTTACAAATCTACACCCCTAATGCCATCTGTATCCAAAGGACATTTTTTATGACATTGCACATGTCTGTTGGCGCATTTTAACGGTCACATGGAGGACAGCCGGTCATTTTGCAGGCAACTCTCTTACCGTCCGGACGTTTTCTCGGAATCGGATAGGTTCCTTCATCGATTGACTACATTCCTGAAGTACATTGGGCAACAAAAAATTCTGATGAAGAAGAGTTCTTTGACAATCGAAATGATTTTTGATTTGTTTTAAATTTTAGAAACAAGCTTATAGCTATGAGTTAGATATAAGTTATTTATTTTGCAAACCCCAATTTGTTCGAATATTTACTGATATCTTTATGCTTTTGTATAGGGATAATAAGCTAAGTTATATAATAACAGTATTATAGTATACTCTTATCATGGTAAGTACATTTACATTTCTTTCTAAATCTAATTATTTACACAGGTCTCGTCAAATTGGTCTCATGGTGGCACTACGCGCTTCTCGCAAGAGGCGTGGTGCTGTAGATGAGCCTACCGAAGAGGAATTTGATAATGGAGAAGAGCATGATGGATCAGATTTTACACAACCTGACTCTCGTGTCCAAACTGCTAGAGGTAGGTGTGGACACCACGTGGGCCTAACAGTATCCCACCAGCTCCAATAAACCATGCAGCCAAAACCGTTCTTGAACCAGTTGGAGATAAGTATGTAAATTTATGACCGGAAGTTTACTAGACTTAATTATTATAATGAACAAATTTTGACACTTATTATCTTTGCCATGTTTTGTAGCAACTGGAAGGAAGTTTCATTTAGGCTTTGTTCGTTTGTTGGTGCTCCCCCAACACAGGAAAAGCGCACGAAAAACGAAACGGTTCATTAGCGCGTGATTAATTAAGTATTAGCTATTTTTTTTTCAAAAATGGATTAATTTGATTTTTTAAAGCAACTTTCGTATAGAAACTTTTGCAAAAAACATACCGTTTAGCAATTTGAAAAGTGTGCACGTGAAAAAAGAGAGATGTGAGTTAAAAAAAGTTAGGTAAAGAACTCATCCTTGAAAAGAAAGATCGTGTTCCAAACAGTATATTGGGTGCCTTGATTAGGCATTATTACCCTCAGGTTGTGCATGATACTGCAAAAAGGCCGCCATGCAATGTTGCTGCAAGCAAGTGGCGTCACTGGTACATGAGGGCACCAGATGCCAATACTACTGTAGAATTGTGTGCTGACAAGGTCAAGAATGATTTCATGGTATGTTTTCTTTTCTTTTGCCCAATACTACCCATAAACAACTAAAGTTAATTAATTACTACCTATGAAATAGTTGGATGACATATATGTTTGGTGTTAGGCAAGGTACAAATGGCCTGATGATCAACCAGATATGAAAGATCATTGGATGAGAACACTAGAAAAGTGTTGTCAAAAGCTTGCTAGGCAACAAATTTATCAAGTGAGGATATACACTGTGATTTCAAACCATGCTGAGGTTTTACATGAAAAAATAAAATTCCATGATGCCAGAGTGATCCATCTGGATTCTAATGAGTACCGTCAGGTACCATTTCGATGGATGAACATTGAGCCTTGGTTCAAATTAAGTGACTGGTGGGGTTCAAGAGAATTCAAAAATACTAGCTTGCTAAAAAGGAATGCACGACTTAGTATGGCTGGTCTAGGGAATCGTGGTGGTTCATCCTCCATTGCACGCACCCAACAATGCATGGTATAAAAATCATTGAACTGCACTACTTTTTTGTTCTCATATGCATAGACTTCAATAACTTATACTCCTATTTGTTTACAGGAGTCATCATACGGAAGAAATTTTAGTCTAATACAGTCATTTGCTGTGCACATGGGGGCATCCAAAGATGCAGTGGCTGAGTGTGAGGGCAATGAACTACCCCCAATACCCAATGAGCGTGCCTAGGAGAATTTGGTACAATTCTCATCAATATTTGTACCAACTATTACATTACATTTTAAGTTATATTGGTACTAAAGTGAGCTCTGTTTTAGGACAATTATCGTGATGGTATGATTGAGGCTCATGGCCCTGATGTTGAATGGGTTCAACGACCTATTGATGCACAAGTTCTACATGAAAGCACTGGGTGAAGAGCACATGGAAAGTTTGCCTTTGCAAATGGTGCTATTGATAGCTCTGTAGTGCAAATGTCAACTAATGTTGTCCCATCTCAGCCCCAAAGCTCATCATCTCAGGCCCAACCCTCCAACAATACTTATTCAAAACTAGCTTCAGAAGTTCAAGAGTTGAAAAGACAACGACTAGAGTATCAAGGAAAGCTAAATGCATTACTTCGGTTTAACCTATAAAAGTCACAGGTTCTTTTCCTTCTCATCATAATATATGAGAAATTACTTGCATTCCTATGATGTCAATCTTTTACCATTACCATATTGATTTGGATGCAATTATTAACAGTACTATAGCCAGCCACAATATGGTGCTACTCCACCACAACTCAACTTTGCTGCATTTCTTCCTACAGCTCCATCTCCAGGTTTTCACTAGGTAATAATCTCATTTAGAACTTTGTATCTAATTCTTAGCATTACTGTATGGTCTGTACTTATTCTTATGAAGCTTTTATTCCATTTTTCACTATAGGATGGTTCAGGAAATTTTAGAAATGGAGAAATGCCTTCACAGCCCGAAGATAACTTTCAACAAGCAAACCAGCATCACCAAACCTCTTCAGCGAAGGACGAAAGTGTTGAGGACAGTTATAATAATTATATTCGCTCGTGGTTTGGACCCAATTTTTGAAGATATTACTAGCTTTAGGGCCAATCTTTGAAGATATTACCAGCTTTAGGGAATAATAGTCCAAGGTTCATGCTTGGACATTTTGAAACATTGAACCTTAATAAAATGGTGTGCACCCTTTTTTTTCCCTACAGACTGCAAGTTTTATTTCATTGTGTGAATTCAAAATACTATGTATTGGATCTCTGTTCACATATTAATGAATGACTCCTCTTATACATTAATTTGTCCTGGGTTGACTTAATATTTATATATTAAATGCAAGGGAATTTGAAAAACAATAAATTGAATCATTGTTGTGGGGGCATGCATGCCTGCATTGCTCCAGAATTTACATGAGCACTGTCAAAAATACTAAACTTAAACACCAACAAGATTGATGGGGAACAAATGAAAAATTGGTAACAGTGCTATCGACATTCAATGACTGTTGGAGTTTTAGATTTTATACTTATGACAGCACTGTCGCTATATTCAAACATCATAACCAACTGTCTTGTCGGAGTTTTACTGGTGTCGAACCTAATGTATAGTCGTCTGACAATTCTGAACACCGACGGCAGCTCACTGTTGGTGAAGACAACAACAACAACAAGGCTGTCAGATTTGTTCCTTCAATACCGACAAAGTATTCCCAACATGGGATTTCCGACAGGCAGCTGTTGGCAACCATCTTAACCGATAGGTCAGGTATGATCTCCAAATGTTCCAAGCTATTGAAGAAAATGCAATCTGATGTTGTGTTCGACCGAATAGTTTTGGATATTTTCAGATTCAGAAACTATCGACGGAATACATCGCGACTACGGTATTTGTAGAGTATGGGGATCGTTAGAACCAAGGTATACGTGAGATTGAGGTAAAAGAGACGGGAGGCAAGGATTTTTATACAGGTTCGGGTCCCTTAACTGGCAGGTTAATAGCTCTACTTCTGTTGGCCGAAGCCGGTGTTGCTCTTATATATCAGAATTACACGAGTACAATATTTGGGAGAACCTAATCTAGTCATTGTCGACTTGGCAGCGTGGATCTCCAACACATAGTCGACAACAGGGTAGTCTTTTTTCTCGAATATGAACTCGACGAGATTGGAGGTAGCACTAGATCCCTCATGTCGGTGTGTCTTGGCCCATATTGATCTATCTCCCCTCTCCTCCTAGGAGGTTTTGTATTTATACCCACAGATGTCCCCTTGTCCAAATAGAACTAGAGAGACAAATATAGATACGATCCGAGTAGTCCTTGTAGTTTTCAACTTGAACACTGCTTCTCCTTCCTTATGCGGAACACCTTCCGTATATGAGACATGATTTCGTATAAAACTTGTTATATGATGAGCCCCACCGAGTCTAATCTAAGATCATTGGGTATGCCTTATCCATAACACTGACGAAAACGAATACAGTAAGGGCACTATTCATCGGAATTGGAAAACAGTCGAAAACTATCAGAGAATTTTACTCGGATATCCACAGACAGGGATCAATTTCAGAAAAAACACGTATATATACATAACTTTTTCATACGGAGTTAGATGAAGACAAACTTTATATCAAAATTGTAGAGCTCGACAAGATCTACAATTTTGTTCCTGATAATTTTATTAGTTGAGATCATTTAAGGATCTAAATATTCATAATAATATACCACATTTGTTTTTACAAAATTTCAGATCTATGATTCAAACGACATTCGATGGAGATGTGCTCCATATCAAAATTGTATAGCTCAATGAGATCTACCATTTTGTATTTTATGATATTTGTTATTTGAAAATATTTAAAATGTAAAACAAACCTTACAAGTTTTGAAGATGTGAAATAAAATAAATAGTGTCTTCGTTCTATACAACAAGAACTTGATAAGTGACATGATAAGTAAGATATATATGAAGTAAAAGATATTGGGACTAGAAAGTGAATAATCATATTTACATGTGGGTCTCTTAGGGGGAACGGCCATAAAAATCTATTTTCATATACGACTGTGGGATCGCCTACAAAATTAACGATTTAAATTTTGAAAAAATGTTGACCTAAAACAATAAGCGACATCTCTTCCTTGATTAAGGAAGCTCAATTTGAGGGGTTTTTATATCCTGGTAAATATTCGTTACCGTATTCGTTCCGTTTCATATTTGCTTTGTATATGTATCTGATAATATTCAATTTTATTTCCGTATCCGGGTTTTCGATTTGGATTCCGATCCCAAAAAAATGAAAATGAAATGATAGAGTTAGTTTTCGTCCGTTTTCGATCCATTTTCATCCCTAAATGTAAGGTGGCCGCCTGCAAAAATAACCGAGACTGGCCATTTATAAGCAGGCCTCTTGCCGCCCTCCCTTCGCGCGACCGTTACACCATACCTACGGACGTGTCACGCCATAAAAAACGTCGAGGACTTTTTTTAAAAAGGCCCTCCTAAAGAACGGTAGGGGTATAAATTTGTAAAACTTTGAAACCAAAAAATATTTTAAATATTTTAATAAATAAAATTAAAATTTTAAAAAAATCCTGAACATGGTATATGGAGTATACACGTATACAGCCTTTGTTTGTTGATTTGTCTGAGTAGTGTGCATGCGCGAGTATATGACAAGCTAAGCACTTTATTGCAACTATAAAACATAAAGCTCCAGCGGGAAAAAAAAGAGAGAAAAAAAACTAACGGCGATCTGCTCCGTGTCCGTGTCCGTCTCCCATCTGGCCAGGGGCGGAGACAAGGGGGGCGCGCAGGGGCCTGGCCTCCCCCAATGGTCCAGCAGATGCACTAATACGACTCCTTAATTACCTTCAATTGGGCCCACGACAGGAGAATCGAAGAGTCACATTTACTTGTTCCGTGAATGCCAATCGGTTTGGCGACTCCTCGGCTGCTCCCCTGCCTGCGTATAATCGTATCTCATCTATTGAATCCTAATCTCCATCTCTCACTCTAATCTCCCCGTGCGGCCATGTAAAGCTGAGCAGAGCACATTCGCACAGAGCTGCAGTTCCGGCGTCCCGCAGAGGAAAAGCCTGCAAGCAAAGACACGTACTAGGACTAAATAAAATGGGAGATGACTTTTTGCGGAGCTACATGATAGTTTATATTGAAAAGGAGTTGGCAGCCAAGATTAGTTCCAATGATTTTATCAGATCTTATGATCTAGTTGGTAATCGTCATGGTAAATTCAAGTTAGTGGAGATGTAATTGAAGTATCTTTCTTTTTCTTTTATGTTACTAGACATATGCTACATTATATTGCCATATGCATTATGATTAAATTTATACGATAATATATATG
Organism: Oryza officinalis; assembly: GCA_008326285.1. Lineage (NCBI taxonomy): Eukaryota > Viridiplantae > Streptophyta > Magnoliopsida > Poales > Poaceae > Oryza > Oryza officinalis. The sequence continues at coordinate 33,764,004 of BDMV01000009.1, read as the reverse complement.
CGTATGTTTAATTATACATGTGTATGTTTAATTTTGCCGTCATGATGCCCAGGGCCCATGAGGCCATCGTGGCGTCTTGGCGGCTCGACCCCCCCTTGTCTAGATCCTGACTCCGCCCCTGCATCTGGCCAGGATACCGAACATAAATTGAGGATAACTGAGCTAGCCTGCTTATTAGTGTGATAGCGCCCGCCGCATTGTTCAGTCCTCCTTCCTGATGATCGACTATCCTGACGAAAGTTCAGGAGAATAGGTATCGCACGGATCGGCCTAAATTGGATTGGATTCGATCGGTGAAGCCAATCGTACGATGACAACAACGACGACGAGCGACGTCTTGGCCATGGTTGATCAACAAGATCTCATGTCGTCGCCGAAGTGTCCCAAGACCAAGGAGGAGAAGCTGCAGGAGCAGATGATGACAGGGCGCAAGGGGCTCGTCATCGGAACAGTGGCTATATATATGTTGTGCATTGGAGTTCTTTCCGTGCTTTTGGTGACGAGATACCCGAGAATGCTAGATAAGATAAGTCTTTTCTGGGATGGCAGTGTTCTGCTTCGCGTGTGCGAAGTGCGGTTACCGCGATATGCTGCTATCTTATTGACGGTCCCATGTACTTTCGCGGTATCAACAGCGCTGAAGTGCTCCACGAGGCACCCCAGCTACCTCTGCAGATGGACATGTGATAGCTTGCAGTAGATCTTCGATCATCGAGCTAATTAACTCAGCTAACCAAGAATTGAGCAACAAATTCGATGATCGAAGCACTTGTGTTGATGGTTCGGGCTCTACTAATTTGATATGGCCAAAAGTGTTTTCTTTGTTTTAACAAGTTAGTATACTCTATCCGTTTTTATATTATAATATGCTCTGACTTATTCTTGAAGTTAAATTTTCTTAAGTTTGATCATATTGATCATATTTAAGAAACTATATTATTTTGTGTGAAAAATATAGCTATATTTTTCTATAAACTTAATCAAAGTTAAAGAAATTTAATTTTTAAGGAAAGCTAAAATGTTTTATATAGTACAACGAAGAGAGTATGTTTACGTGAAGAGAGTATATATGGCCAGTGGAGATAAGGATGTCAAATAAAATCAATGCAAAGTTGAGGATGGCAAGTGGACTTATTCCTTTTTCCGGCATCACCGGGATCAGTAGGCTCACTGCTGCTGCTATCCCATGAGCCCTGTAATTGCGGGCCGGGCCTTGCCTAGGCGCTTCTGCGTTGGGCCTTGCTTGCACGCGTGTAGTACCCTGGGGTTCATGGCAGCGTACGGATCGATACGGCATCTGGGATGTATAACGATTACGATTTTGATCGATTGTTTTTCAGGGTCATAACAGAATCACGCACGGCCAAAACAGAAAAGCACCCGCTCGATCGCTCCGTCTCCGTCTCCGTCGGGCCGGGATCCCAAGATACGCAATTCTCTAGTTATTTGTATTTGCTGAAACTTTGGAGATCGATTCATCGTCAGCT
>BDMV01000009.1:33629903-33762417 GCA_008326285.1 Oryza officinalis | reverse complement strand
TTCCCTTGAAGCTTGCATTAAACACTTAATTCCCCTGACTTGCTGAGTACTCCTGTACTCACCCTTGCTCTATATAATTAAACCCCCCCCAGTTCTCGAAGACGAAGAGGTGGACCCTGCTGATGAAGAGTTCTTCCAGGAGCAAGCAGACTTCGAGCAGTAGTAGGGTTTCGGCCTTCCCCCAAGGCTTTGCTTGTGGCTTAGGGCTAGTCTCCGCTTTCCGCTTCCGCCTTTTTTGTAATGCTGTTGTGAACTCGGGTTCTGTCCGCAGTTCCAACCTTGGTTGTAATCCTACTCTTAATAAAGAGACCGCTGTTGTTGTGATATTCTGTCTTCCTGTTGTACCAGCGCTATTTCCTGGGACTGGTACAGGCATACAGGTTAATTTGGATCGCCTTATACTGGCCTCCGCTCGGGGCTAGTTTGGAGCGTGACACCACCTCGACGCGATGAACTCTGGGACTTCGGCGAATCGGCTCCAGAGTGGTAAAAATGGAGTGGTGAAGTGGCTGAGGAACTCCACGGTAAGTTTCTTGGGTATTTATATTGTCCGTGGTGATTCTGGAGGGAGAACTCGGCGACGAGAACGACCATTGATGCACCTGTGCTTGCTTCTTCATCTATAGGCTTCCTTGCTACTGTTGCTGCCAGACCTACTCAGCGAGGGGCGCAAAGCGGTGCCTAACCTCAGCGGAGAAGACAGAGACAATGCCAACTTTCACTGTGCAATGGCACGACGATGCCTAACCATCGAATTTGCAGGGAGCGGTGCCTAATCTTCGGGTTTACAGGGAGTTTAGGAAAAGAGGGAAAATAAGTATGTTTGTACGAGAATTGGATGAACATAGTTTGCTTGCTTGACTTAATGAAGGTGTAAAGAACTCTGGATGTGGGACAAAAATTATGGAAAAAGGGAAGGATAATCACCGGGCGGTAGAAGTCCAAAAATATTTCAGAATATTTGGACGCAAAGGAAATGATTTGATACGACCGAAAAATAAATAAAAACAAGATTAAAACTAACTTTGAAATTTTTCGGAGATTTTGAACGGCAGAAAAGAGCAACACTAAAATAAATCCTAAACTGCGGTTTTAAGAAAACGTGAGCGTTACACCACCTCCGCTGTATGCCATTGACGAGCTCGGGCCGTGACTCATTGCCGCATCCTCTTTTCCCTCCTTCTTCCAGTGAGCCTCTCCTCTTCTTCCCTTTCCTTGCCTTCCTAATGCCCTAGCTAGCTTTCGCGCATGGCCGCGCGCTCATTTTCCTTCTCTCTTAGCCGCATTCCACCGCCGTCGCACAGCACTGTCGTCCCTCGTTGCTATGCCTAGTCTCTCGCCGCCAACCGCCTCGTGTGGAAGAGAAAGGAGAAAATGAGAAGAGAGGAAGGAGAGAGAAGAGAAAATGAGAATGAGGATGACATGTGGTCCCCACCATTATTATTATTATTATTTTCTAGTGTAACTGACACCTTGGCCCCACGTTTTTAATTTTTTTCTGGATCAAATTACCACATAAGCGTCACATCAATGTCACATGGGACGAAGACCTAGTCAAATGAGCCACATAGGCTCCACATCAGCTAAAACCAGGAACAATACCGTCGAGGGATTTAGTTTGCACTGGTTTTATAAGTTGGGGGATGCGTTGTATCCGGTTTTGTGGTTTAAGGACGATTTTGTAATTCGGTGATAAAATGAGGGACTTTGTGTACTTTTTTCTATATGTCAGCACTAAACTTGAATGCAAAAACTTATTTTGGCCCAAGAGAGGATAATGAATCGCTTACCTATAGGCATCTACGCATCATTCAGATTTTACATACCTCAAATGGCGATCTAAACCTAATAAAATACTAAAATTTCATAGAAATCAATACACATGGCTTTGTTCTTTTGACTCGAAGCTAGCAATTAGAGAAAGAAATCGTCCGTGCATGCTGATGGCACGGCCCAGCCGGTGCGAAAATGATCTGGGTAACTGAACTAAATCATTTTGTTCGTGGTTCGCACGCACCGTGTAAAATGTTGAACCGTTTCGTTTGTTTGTCTTGCAAGTTGTTATACTAAGTTGCACTCACATGAGTTTATATACCATGAGAGTGATTTAAGAAGGCCAATCACATTGATCCGGCATTTTAAACAAAGCCAACCATAGCAGAGTCGTTTACAAAAAATGGAACAAAATAAGAGCTAAACAGTTTGGGCACTTTGCTATCAATCAAATGCAAAATACTACCACTCTCAAACTTCCAGCCTAACACACCTCAACCTGTAACAGGGAAACAAAACAAAGACAGCAATATTCATATCACATCAGGCAGAGCATTAATCGCCTCATCACTCTTTTAACCCACTCGCCCAAGGCTTCCTTTCCTTCCTCCTTTTTGCAAGATGCGCAATTGCTTCACAAAAGAGAGATTTATAGACAACATGCAGAGGCTTTTTAACGAGCATATTTTCAAACACCCAATCGTTCCTAGTAAGCAAAGCGCGCAACAAATACTTGACACAATTACCATGCAGACTTTAGCAAAATTCCCAGCTGTTTCTTCTAAAGCACGCTGATGTCAGAAATGACCACCCCATGACCACTTAAGAAAAGGAAGTGTTTAAGATCAAAAAGAAAAGAAGAAAAGGAAGTGTTTGATTTTCGAAGGGATTTTGCATTTCCACACTCTTCATTTCCTGATCAATTACGCCTCCAAAAATCAATAATCTCTACATTCTCTAATGAACTATGAATCTCCATGCTTTTTTTTCAGCAATTCATATCTTCTGTTTGAGATGGAAGCAGCTCATATCTACTACTAATAAAGTAGTTGGCAGTAGGGTGAGAAAGGCTGACACTGAGAGCCTATTACTGATAGCCTTAGACAAACAAAAGAGGAGATATGTTTGAGTTGAGAAACAAACAAGCACTGCCACTAAAAAAGACACTACATCTACATGGTCAATGGCGAGACTATAATAGAGGACTACTAACTTATGGCTATTAAAGAGGAGGAAGCAAAAAGTATTTTCTCTCGAGCTAATGAAACAGTACTTGTGAGCTAATGAACCTTAGGCTCTAATTCGACTGAAACTCAGTTAAGATAAAACGACTGAATCCAAAAGCTTGTAGTAACGTAATTACAATTCCAACATTTCAAAGAATTTCCCAAGGAGCAAGGGAAAAAGTCAATTTTCTTTCTACACATTTGCCAACCTTGTGCCAGGGAAAAGATCGATGAAGAAAGAGTGTGTGATTGGCAGCAGTAACGAAACTTGGCGACGGTTTATATGTACTAGTATACTGTATACAAGTTCTCTGTACGTGCAAAGGCAGAGGAATTGCCAGATCGGTGCAAGGGTGTCATAGCTACTTGATAACCTCATAGACAAGGACTTCAGGTTGGATGTTGATCTCCCTGTAAAGTTCTAGTAGCTCTCCCCAGGTATCTACTGTCTGCAATAGGCAAACGAAATATTCAGATCGGCATTAGGAGAAGATTAGGATTTCAAATTCAAAGGCTACATGGTTCAGTTATCAAAAGATATTTTATGAGTTATTTTATCTAGTAACTAGGTAAGGAAAACTCTCGTGTTGTACAACAATACAGCTAGGTTCACCACGACAACTATTATTTTCACAACAATATGTACTTTTGTCAAATATGGTGTGGGAGAGTAGCCAAAGTGGCATCTACGAGTTCCGAGTCAGAAACGATGAAAATTTATGGTTGGGAGGGGTAGTTAGTTACCTTGACCGTTGTAGTGTCATACTTGAGCCACTTGTCGTCCTGGTCACGAGCAAAGCAGACATAACCATGTTCAATGTAGCAAATCTGCGTGGTTGGACAAATAGCAATGTTAAGCTAACTGTATGCACATGAAGTAGATTTTCAATACATGATTAGGCTTCTATAAGCAGATAACTCCACAACCAGTCTAACGACAGGATGTGTTGAAACAAAGTAGCAACATAATGTGTAGAGATTACAAAACATGGTTGAGGAATTGTATGCCGATGTAGCCGTTATCTCTGCAATCGATGCATTCAAATTGATGAGACAAATTCTTATAAGATATGGAGGGAAATAAGAGTACTCCAAATATAGAAACGAGAATAACATCAGGCATTTAGTTGGTCCCACAAGATTACCTAGCCATGGTACTTCTCCAATGCTTAATCAATGATATGTTCCAATTGAAAGTTCAGCAATGTATCGAGATGACAATCCATAGAAGTAATAATCCGCTGTGTTGATTCCACTTGCTAGTATTCGCTATATGGACTATATATTCCTGCTCAAATTCTACTCTTCAAGTCACACATAGGATTAATTGCCACACTCACTGCTAACATTTGGCAAGTTGCAGTGAAACATGTTAAATTAATATGTAACAATCTACTGCCAAGGTATAATGGTGCCTAATCACTTCGACTTTTCACCTTTTAGAAAGTTGATACAGGTTTTTCAGAAAACATGGAAAACAAGAATGTGTTCAGCTGCCAGTAATACCATTTCTCTGAACACAAATTAGATAAGTACCATCTCTAATATCCTGAACACAAATTAAATAATACTCCCTCCGTCCCAAAATAGCTATATTTCTATGTGAAAATATAAATAATACCATTTCCTAGAAGTAGTACCTAAAATTTTCTGAAAATATAAAGGAAAACAATAAATACCTCTGTATGCTCTCTTTGCTCAGTATCACTACCCAAATTCTATGTGACAACTAAGAATTTAGATACAACACAACCATCTCAACTAAGAATCCAAACACCACCAATAGTCAAGAAACAAAATAGCACCTCAATGTATAGAAATGCTGCATAAAAACTCCTGAAAAGTATGCATAACAATCAATGCACAATGGTTTATTGTTCCCCGTCTCTTCCGGATTACCTTAGTGCATAATAATTATTTTGAAAACTATTATTTTCAGTCCGGTGACAGTTCAATTCAAGATAAAAAAAGGATTTATTGTGTACATACCACTGAGGCAAGACGATACTTGGTTGCAGAGTGACCACCTATGTGAGGAAGTGTAACACCTTTGTAGAGAAGTGTAATGTCAAGGGGAGACCCAATGCCAAACAATGCTTCAGACAAGATAGCCTGGCTTCCATCGCTACCCAGCCAATCCTTCATAACTGAAACATGGTAGCAACAAGTGACACAATAAAAGGGGCATGTGAAAGCAACACATGCAAAGCAATAAAAGGTGAATTTACATTTGTTTCACGTTGGTTTTGCAACTTCTGAAGGACAAGTATCTCACTTATTGCTTTTGTTGGGAGAAGGATTCACACGAAGCACATTACTAGGCTATTTACAACAAATTCTAACTTGCAACAAACAGAATAGGTTTGTTCCAAGTGTAGTCTCTGTATAGGGTGGAGAAAAAGAAATGTGTAACATTACATGCAAGGCTCTATTTAAACAAGAAAATTCACCTATTGTGAAGAAGTGTGGTCCCTTTGAAAGAAAACAACCAATTTGTTTGACACTTCCAGAACAGTTATTGCATCTTCTCTCGCAATCGGACTGATAATCCATTAACATTGGAAGCTCATCAAAGCAATTGATCTGGAAAAAAAGGACCAAGATAAACTCTGTTAAGTGTCAACACTTAATACATGCAATCATGCTTTCACGTCATTATATCCACTAATAAAATGTTGAAAGACTAGGAAAATACATAGCGTGTGACACACCTTTGTGCTATGAGGTGAACTTGCATCAAGTTTATGGAAAAGTAAAATATATTCTTCCCCTAACCACTCTCCACATCTGCAGCTCATAAGTTGCTTCGATCTTGTCCCGAAAAGACCAAGTGTGTACCATACACAATATCTGCAGGGTGCATCTATTACAATTCTCATTGAACCAATGCACACAGAATTCTCAAACTTATCCAGCCTCTGAAGAATAATAGCCATTATTTCAGATGCAAAATTTCTTCCAGCCTGCAACTGACATATTGCCCAAGTTTAACCTTGTGAAGAAGGAAATATTTTTTATGCAGCATCAAATATAACTAGAGGAAGGATTGAGATATGCCTCCTAGGGTATTCCAACACTTCTAATTTATTTTAAAAAAAAATCTCAAGAAGGATACAAGTGAAAAGCGTGATAGCAATAGATCCAATTTTTTCATTCATTTTTTGTAAAATAACATCAACATGCAAACATAACAGCAACAAAAACTAAAATAAAACTGATTGCCAACATTGAAAAAGAAAACAATTAGTTAAAAGACATGGTTTTTGAGGTTAGAAATGTTCTATTTTACGAACTGGAAACTATATCAAATCCATGTTTAGCTAGAGAATAATCATATAGGTCTACAATAACCATAAATTAAGGGGAAAAGTATTGGAAAAAGGTAAGCAAGATAAAACAAGATAAATTAGCAGTTAATCACCTATGATGCCAATTGTTTGAATGAATTGTTCTATGAAGCTATAAGATGGTAGTAAACACATACCGTTTGAAACATATTGCTGTCATTTACGATTCCGCACAAAGTGGTCTTCACATCAGTTAGCAAAAGAACCATTTTAGAGTGTTCATTTTTGTCCCATGCAGAGAAGATCCTATATAATTTTTCAGCGATGCAGAGGTCCTCATGCACTATGTCAAAGGTAGATCGCTCCCTTAGAAATTCATTGCGGAAGTGCCTCAAATTCCACAGTAACTGTACGTGTTTACAATGAATTAGGAAAAAAGTATACGACAATGTACATAGTCTGGTACAAATTTCAGCTACCTGTATTATCACATTCAAGAAATACAGATCTTCATCAGCATTATTCTTTTTGAGAACATCAATGCATTTTTGGTAGCAGGAAATGCTTGCAATTTCCTCAGTAGACTGGTCAAATTTTCCTATTATAAGATTGTCAGTCAGAAAAAAAAATATCTTGCTGCATTACGAAACATAAATCAAAATTGCTAACAGAATGTCTTAGTCTAAGAAGCAAATGACTATACTTTTCATAGTAAATGGGCACATTACAAATATCTTCATTTGTAATGTCCTGAAGCTGCTTTAGTACGTTTGGTATAACAAATGCACAGAACAAAGAAGATCCAAATCCATTATTAAAGATGGGTTGCATTGAAGAAGGTAATTACAATAAAGCAATAATCAAGCTCGCTGATAACAATAAAATGACATCAAAGTAAAACATAATATATGGTTTTCCTGTCAAACCTAGATGAGGTCAATAGGTCAAATGGTCTTGCCCTCTAGATAATGCAAAATGTTGCCTACAGTTTACCTGGATTAGACTAGATACTAGATAAAGAACATGTGCAGAGGATCTGGTTAAGACATTTCACACATAAGAGAGCGTTGGCAGTTATATTAAGTGAACAGGCATCTTTCAATTTCAATCAACTGTGCCAAAATTCCAGTAGCTTAGACAGTTTGTTTTTTATAACACCAAACTAAAATAAAACCAAAATGGAAACAAGTTCACATGGCATCGATAATCTATTGGTTATCTGCTAAACTGGAATATTGACAGCACTGTGCTATGGCTAGAATTTCTACACATAGCAAAGTTCCTTTCGTTTCAAATGAAATATATGTACCTAACAAGTGTGAACCAGTGTTTGCTGTACTGTAAATTTGGTCACTTAAGCTGGGTAGAGAAATTCTTTTCAGGCTGTCACATTTTAGATCTGCCTCCATATTACCTGGTGTTGCATCCAGCTCGTTTCCATATTCCACCATTTCAGTTGGTGAATTTGACTCATTTTCATTTATTGTGGCACCATAGTTCTCATCTTTAACATGTACGTCACTGCACCAAGGAAAAACTTTTGAGCTCTCGTATGTATTGGAGAAACAAAAAATGATAATCAATAACAATACTAGCTATTTTTATGAATCAATGAGAGATCACAAACACGAAGGATCAAGAGGACCAAGCCACAGTAAAAACACAATGATATAACGAGATGCAGCATTTTTAATTCCAGTTTCATTGTGTACATTGAGATGATGTAAAGAAAGGATGGTCTCTCACGAGAGTGTATTTCAAAATGTAGACTGAAGAAATAGTTGTCATGCTGGTCTCCAATCTCTATAAAAAAAGAAAATATTTCTTTATGTTGTCACAGAATTATGCACCATCACTAAATCGGGTATAGAATTACAAGATAATGAGGCTAATGCCCAAAATTCACTTGTTTGTGGAAAAACAGTTCACAATGTTCAAAATACCTAGTAGCTTTCTAGATGGAAACTGACTGACACACCTCTCCTTGTTTCTAAAATACTTGTTAAATTTTATCAGAGTGATGCTAATTTACAAGCTGACAATATGTATTCTTAAGTAGCTTTACACACTATGTATTCTTCAATAGCTCACACACTGATAATAACCATCATCAGTTGCCCTTTTCTCTATTACATGGATCATTTGCATGTGCAAATGTGGATCTTAAAAATCCCATCATTCCATTGGTTTCTGAAACACATTCCCAACTGACATAGCATGTCTCCTGCTAAACAATATCTCCACATAGCATGTTTCTATTTACTAACTATTGAAGTCGCCACATTACATGCACTTGTCCATTCTGAACATGTGATCACTTTAGAAACAACAGGGAGGTTTTCCACAGATAAACAATGGGGAAGTTACATAGTTCAGTAAGTGAATATTAGTAAAAAAATATTGGGCGATACATAAAAGAAAACAGATTGACAGTGGACAGTTATCAACTGAACTACTCTAATGGAACAATAATCCTGCTTGATAATTAAAAAAAGAAGCATTCATACCTTTGTTTATCAATTACATCTGTTGATGTGTCGTCTGAGCATGACAACTGAAAGGAATTTCAGGTGTTAGCACTTCAATTAAAGTTACTTAGCAAATACTGTAAATATAGGAAAATAAACAACCATAGTGTTCTCTGGTTTTTGGTTGACTTCATCTTCCTGGACCTTGTTTGCATGGGAGAGATTGGAACCATCTTTGATATCAGAATTTCTGTCAGGGGCATCAGCAATGTTAGGAATTACTGCATCCATATCATCAGCATTGTTTTCAGGGGCATCGCCAACACTAAGACATACTGCAGCATTGCTGTCATGGGCATCATCAGTGTTATGACATACTGCATCAGTATTAGAAGCATTGCTGCTGGAGGCATCAACAACATTACGTATTGCATCGATATTAGCAGCATTGCTGTCAGATGCATCAGGAACCTTGGGACATATTGCATCATCGTCAGCAGCATTGCTGCTGGAGACATCAACAACATTAGGATGTATTGCATCAATATTAGCAGGATTGCTGTCAGATGCATCAGGATCCTTGGGACATATTGCATCATTGTCAGCAGCATTGCTGTCAAGGGCATCATCGACATTAGGAAATATTTCATCAATATCAGGAGTATCAACATAAGGAAATACAACATCAATATCAGCAGCATTAACACTCTCACTGGCAGCCTTTTCACTCATGCTTTGCAGAAACCGTTCCTGTAAAGATAGTTGTAGATTTGTAGATCAGTACATAGTAAGAGTGAACAGATAGATAACTACACATAAACAAGAGCCTCCAGATATAAACATACCCATATGAAAACCATCACATGGGGTAAGATGACTACACGAAAATCCAGAACAGAGATTTCAAGGAAATAATGCCACAAGTCCCGGATTTCAGCACAAGCCTCATTAAACTGCAATGCCAAAAGTTTAATTGTCAGAGCGAGAAAAATGCTGAAACAAGGCCATGCAAAAGGGAAGATTGTCAAACCTCGGTGCTTAAAATATCTGCGGGGACATTCTTCAGCTTTAGCTTGATCTTCTCAAGGATTTCAATTCCTTCTGTGCATTTATTCTCTCGTATTTCAGAAAATGGCCTTTGATCAGTTATGCCAGGTGCCAGAATCCTTTTGAAATGGAAGACATAATGCTCCTCTGAATCTTCATAGACAGTTATGTCATCCGAGAAATGATCACCCCGAGATGTATCAGAAATCAAGTTTGGATCTAAAACAGACAGCAGCTTCGGCCAGACACTCCCTTCCGGGTGCTTGTTGCGCATGTGTTGCAAGAGTGCATCAGTGTTCGGGATCTTCTTGCCAACACAATGGGGGCAAATCCAATACCTCCATGACCCGCTTTTCTTCACAAAGCTGAGTGCATCAGACATGATCTTTGTAGCCTCGCCGAATTTTTCATTACCATAGTGTTGAAGCATCGAATTGAGTCCCGCTGATAGAACGCTGTCCCGCTCCTCGCTTGTTAAGGATTGCATGTAATCTATGGCCACCACGTCAAGCTTCTTTTGTAAACGTCCAAGCTCTTTGCGGATAGAAGACACCCTATCTTCAGGCTTCTCTCCGAGGACAGATCTAGGAGGTACGTCATCATCCCACGGATCAGCAGGCCTCTCCATGGCGTTCGCCCGGATGCACTCAACTGTCATAGCAACATACTTGCCCAGGAGAAACGACAGCTTGGCGCGGAACATGGCGAGCACAAGCGAGGTCTCGAACTGACTTGCCACCTTGTCCAAATCGGTGAGGATGCGACTCAGAAATGCCCGGTTGTCGATGCCCGCGGCAACGCCTTGAGCGAACTTGAGGCGGATGTATGCGTAGGTCAGGTGCGCGCGCGCCGTGTAGTGGTAGCGCTGGGCGACCGCCTTCGCTGGCTTGACCGCCTTGGCCACGCCATCGCTCTCGGCGTAGTCGAGCACGGCGCGGACATCGCCGGGAATAGCCGTGTTGCGCACGTGGGACATAATCTCGAGACGGCATGCGAGGGCCATCTTCCTCGCCTTCTCCACCCTGTCCCTGGAGTTGGAGGTGCCCTGGGCGTCGTCGTACGCGACGTTGTTCTCCGCGGGGTCGGTGGGGAAGCGGATGGCTATGGCGCGGTGGATCTCGGGCTCCGCCTCGCCGTCATTGAAGCATCGGAGCCGCGCTAACGCCAGGCGGACGGCGATCTCGATGCAGTTGGGGGCGAGCCGCTTGGCCTGGATGTAGAAGTCGCGCGCGGTGTCGCGGTGCGCCTCAATACCCTGCCTATCTTTGGCAGCGATGGCGCGGGTGGTGGCGTGGTAGTGGAGGATCCCGGCGAGGTGGGCCACGGCTGCGGACTCCGGATGCTTGGCCGCGAGCTCGTCGATGCGGGCGATCGCCTCGTCGTGGCGGCGCGAGCGATCCAGCAGCAACGCCTCCCTGGCCTCCTTACGCGGGTTGCTCACTTCCTCGATAAGGCGATCCAGCCGCGCCGCCGCCTCGGCCTCCTTGCGCTGCTGGGCTTGGGATACTCCTCTGCCCATCGCGAGGTGGGAGAGAGCACGCAGCGCAGGCGATGTGTTCGTGGAAATGCCGCGCCGACGCGATCGAGTTGGAGCCCTTGGAGGAGGAGGCGGAGGCGAGCGACGGACGAGCGCGAGGTGTTCGTCGAAATGCCGCAGCCGCGACGGGGAGGAGGTGGGGGGGAGGCGGCGATGGGGAGGAAGGTGGAGGAGAGGCGGCGACGGTTGGTGGAAATGCGGGCGCGGAGAAAGGGAAGGGGGTGTTTCGGTTTTTGCTTTTGCGAGCCGTTGCGTTCGAGGGGTAGGAGGGAGATATTTATTGGGCAAATTTGGTGCTGATGACGATTTTCTTTCTTTCTTTTTTATTTTTGGGATATTCCGTGGCTAACTCGATGTACGCAATTTTATTTCACGTTTTAATTTGTTGAGAGACCTAATTACCATATGTTAGTTATCTGATTGCTACTCCAGTTGGCATCCCTAGTTGTGTAGTAATTATGTACGCAGTTTTGGAGATTTTTCTATAGGCTTTCTGACACGTACATATGATTTTTCTTGTTTGTTCATATCACAATTGGTAGATTATTCTGACAAGGGATTTGAATTAGTATTTTTCTGAATTGGTAGGATCTAAAAGTTGATCTTTATAATGCCTCCGTCTCCAAATGTAGCCACTGCAATTTCTGTGTTTTCGTGTACAATCTCGAACATGAAGTGGATACAGATACTTTCGGACTGTTGAATGTGTTTGTTTCTATGAAACGATCAACCAATCTCCATAAATCAACCAAAGTCTTTATTATCATATAAATCACAGGGTCTTCATCCAGCAATCGAGCCACTCAGTATTAGTGTAGCGCCAGACATCTCCATGGCAACAAAATCGATATCACAAACCCGCAAGTAGCACGAACGCTTTGCATTCAGTAATTGAGGATCTCGCTTGTAATTTGTGAGCAGAATTACAAATTTACAATGATTGATTCGAGAATTGGGATTACATTTAGTAGCCGGAGAGTTTTAGGCCGTGCAGTATCCTACTCTTCATCCGAGCCCGGCCTCACTGGAGTCACTTCCATCCATGAGGCATTTCTTCATCTGTGTCAATTACTTCCAGGTAATTGTAATATGCCACGCTCTACATGACATAATTGGTTAGCAACTTGTTTTGAAAGCATCAGCTAGGAGATATAACATGAATTAGATACACATTCATACCACAGGTCGAGGCTTCGATCACAGCTTCAAAACTACAGAGATGAGGAGTGGCGAAATCAGGTGGACTCAAACACAATGTAAGCTTCACGATTGTTGAACATGTCCTCAGATTTCTGCATTTGAGAAAGGTTAATCATATTAGTGGACAGCAAAGTAAAACTAGCGCCTTTACAAGTTACCCTTGAGAGTCGTCATAAAGTAACATGGTTACAATAGGTTTCACTTTCTTAAAAAACATGTTTCAGAAATAATGCACGTAACGATGTAAACTAGTGAAAGGTTAATCACCTGGAACTGAGGTAATCTGGAGCGCTGAAGACTGTAATCAACAGGCCAGATTCCACCTGATGATCAACTGTGTAACCGTTATCCATACATAGAAAATTATCCTGTTTGTTTCGTGCATCAGGGCCTTCATGTGACCTTACAATAATTCTTTTCTCAAGAACAAAAAAAGGGGGCTAAATTAGATCCTTTGTTGTTTTAAAGGCATAATTCAAGGTTCAAATGAGGCTACGTAAGAATACAAAATTAAATTGGATACACTCACATTATCTACCAAAGAAGTAGAGAACATATTGTATTTTATTCATAATACACACAATTTATCAATCAAACTCATTTTTATGTGAAAAACACAAATTGCAAACAATAAATAGGAGAAAGTATACCTTAAAGTTATTGAGCATAGAAACTTTTCAGTGATGTCAGGGCCCCATAGCAAACCAATTCTTCTCATTCGATTCAGGGATATTCCCATTTTTGACGAAGGATCTGACCAAACAACATCACCTATGATACCAGCAGGTCAAGTACATCTCTTCTTTCCATTGATAGGTCTTCTAAAGAACCAAGTTTAATGGGCCTTCTGCATATACGCCTTCCCTTAACTCTTCTCGTCTTGACAGCTCCACGAAACAACCCACCATCCATGTGCTGTGTAAACAATCCCTGCTATTGCAGATGCTAAAGGAAGATCTGTAAAGCATTCCAGAAACATCTCATACAGTTCGATCGGAACCTTCATTTCCATACTTTACAAGCACCTCCTTCTTAAAACCATATTCTGATGTGCAATGTTGGGACTCATGGTTTCCACGAAGAAGCACAACTTAGTTGGGAAGTAAAACCTGAATAGAGCCACTAAAATATTTGAGAGCATATATGCTATTCCTGCCGAGCCCTGTGCTACAATGACATACGTTCAGTTACCGTAAAATCTCGTTAGGAATGACATACACAGAATTGTTCACATCTTGCTAATAAGATAGTAATTCACTTCATCCATGATTAGAGGAAAAGTCAGTAGTGCTACAGCATAAGGCATCTGTGCCAAATTAGCACTGAGCTACAGCAGGATTAATTAAATCTGTATAGAACTACAAATATATCTTAAACCAGGTCATAAATGCATATAGCTTTTGCATTGGGTATGGTTCTAACCACAGAGAAGATGAACCTGAGTACTGTGGTAGTTTTCCATTGAAAAATTTAGCTTGGAGCTTTCATATATTAGTTGATGTTCAAAGCTCACTAGCAACTTCTGTGCATGTAATTCTCCAATCCAATAGCATGTTCCTTGTTGAGCCATCCCTCCCTTGTAACTTACGTCTAAAATATTGCAGAACACCATGAATTTACGGACAACTCAAGGAATAGATTAGAGGATTCACCTTGAAATTGGAATTCTCTGATAATCATATTGCTAGAACTGAACTAGGTTTCTCCTCTTGTAACTTGAGGATCCCTGAAACTGCAAATACCATTGTAAATAATATGTCAATACTGTTCCTTGATGGTCGTAAATCAAATTGTTTAAGACATAGCTACACCCATTGCAACAGTATATTGTATATACTATCCTAGGTTTTCAACCACTTCAAGTCTAGATGATTAAAAAAACAATATATAAGAAGGTTATCAAAATTATGCTATCATCTGAAATCATGTGTAAACAATATATCAAACCCAGGAAACATAACTTACTTTAGGGAATAAGCAAAAGACTTGCGTATACTGAAGGAAACAAAAATTATTTAGTCTTCAATTGTATCCAAAACTCAATAGAATAACTGAAATACACCAATGTACAAAGTGGCTAAACGTTTACCTAAAAATACAAAGTAGCAAGAATGTTTCATGAATGAAATGAATGATTCTATTTTCTAACCACATTTTTTGAAAACGAACGTGCGAGATACACCATGCCGTGCAGCCAATTGAGGTGTTCGATTCAGAATAGCGCTGAAACGTACCTTGTTTAAGGATAGAGGTGCCCTCCACCTCCACGCCGCCAAAGGCCTCCGGCGGAGCCCGGCTCGCCGCAGGTATCCGCGTCGCGAATGGAAGGCAGAGCAGAACAGAGGCGTCAGCGACGGCGACGGGAGGGTCCGACCTTGACGCGCAGCAGGAAGAGGCGGCAAAACTAGCCAACACCTGACGGCAGCAGGCCACAAAGGAGTGGAGGGGGATGGCTTCTCCGATGAGTAGAGGAATGCGAGGCGCCGCCGCCGTGACGGGAGCAACGGTAGCGGGGGGGACGATCTCGATCGGAGGGTGGGTTCGCCGGCGCGGCGTCGCGTGGGGTGGGGGCGAGACGACAAGTTTGGCCCAATGGGACAAAGCAGGAATACGGGCTCCGTGAGGCCCATATATATTGGGCAGGTTGAGAGAAAGCCCATCAACACAAGTGGGCCACACGTAAGACGAAATCGAAATCACCGAGACCGAGTTGGGGTTCGCGTTCTCGAATCCATCCCGTTCGCGAGGGAGACGACGGCGAGAGCGAGATGGGGCGCCGCGCGTTGCTCACCTCCGCCGTCCACGGCCCTCCTCCGCGCCAGGTTGGTGTGCCTGCCGTGGCGTCGCGCCGCCTCCGCGACTGGCTTCCTCCGCCGTTTCCAGGCGCGCGCTCCACCCGATCCCTCTCCTCCTCGGCTTCTACGGGCACCACGAGGCCATCGGATTCCCCGTCTTCCACCCGGCTCCAGGCCTCCACGACCTCGACGCCGCCGCCGCCGTCCTCCGCAACGACGACTTCTTTCATGACCCTTCTCGGCGACGACCGGTGGACAATCAAAGGATTGCTGCCACGAGAACCTCCTCGTCAGCGCTCTCGCGAGGAGAAACAGGTCTCCCTCTCCCTTCGCTGGCACCCGGCTGCAGTGCAACTGTGGCATCGCAAGGTCGACGGCGAGAAAGATCAGCCATGAGAGTTTGATCAGGAGGTGCCAGTGGGATGTGGATCGGCAATGCGCCAAGTGCGCGTGGTGGCGGGTGGACTTGTGTTGCTGTGCTTGGACACGTCCTCAGCTCTGGTTCCCCACGCTGTCATTCGCCTCAAGAACATGCAGACAGACAGAGTTGCGAGCTTCACTAGCTGTGTCCACGCCTTTCCTTACTTGATGCATTGACGCCTCTACAGGGTAAATTAATTTGGGTTTAGCATGGAGTAGTGTACAGTTTTCGACTCTTCGTTACATATCCTCGTCTAAACAGGTCAAAATAGTTGGTTGGTTTTTTTATTTCCTTACCTGTGGATATTGAACTTGTTTCTTGGAAACGAAATATATATGGCTATTCAACTTTGAAACCAAAAGCTTTCGTTTGGCGATATTGTTGTGCCCATATTTTGCAACGGATGCATTCAGTAGGCGTAATTCTAATTTCCCAGTCCGAACCACGCTGTGTTGATCGAGCGGTGCGGCTCTGGACTGGCACAAAAAGGTTCAGTAAACCAAAAACGTGGAAGCATCGAATTGCAGCTTCCACGTTTTGTTTTACCTGCAAAACGGATTTGAAGGACTAGGCAATGTGCAATGTCGCAATCTGATGTGGTTTCGTGCATTCTGGATCAAATTTTCTGGAACTAATTTGGCTCATCCGTCTACGTTTTGATACGTAGTGTGTTGCGACATGCGCTATAATAGTGATGAAGCAATTGCCATACCATCAAACTAAAACACAGAAATACATTCTGGATCTTAGAATTCTGATTATGACCAAATATAAAATCAAACAAGGTTGTACTAGATGATAAGGATACAAATCATTAGACATTTGCCAGGTTTTTCTGCGGCCTTCAAAGCTCAAACGGATCGGGAAGCTGAGCACTAACCCATCGCCTATCTATGTCAACTTCCTCAATACAGACTGAGATCTTGCAAAACAGTTGCAGTAAAGCGACAAATCTCTCATCATGTTCGGTACATTTGATTTTGACGATCTTTAGGCGATCACACCTAAATGGTATATTTCTCCATATGAGAAAGCTGGTTCTCTTTTCTTGCAATACTTACACTCCTCCTGCAATAAGGAAAAAAATGTTTCGTTAGGTCCATGTCTTAATATGCCAATTGCCAAACTAGAATAGAAACAATAGCGGTAAGCTCAGCAACCAACCATAAATCACAAACAAACATTTGTTGGTTGCCCTTGCACGGTTCTGGAGTAAGATGCGAAACAATTACGTACCTCAGCAAGTTCCACACAGAGCTCCTCTAACATTGGTGACTGCCTAAGGACACAACGCAGTGGATAAAGGTCAAAAGCCATGCACCAGTCACCAAGTAACAAACATTTTAAGTTGTTAAAGACCGGGCATGTTGGTAAGCAGTCCTCAAACAAAGCCTGTGCACCCAAACAAAAAGAACAAAACAAATTATAGGTTAGATGTTATATCAAAATGGTAAAAAAAAACAATGGTAGTCTAGACATAAATGAAACAAACTTAACCTGAAATAGTTAAGGAGTTTGTACAAACCTCATATAGTGGAGCTATCAATTTTAGGTTTCTAGCATGTGAAAGACCGTGAAAGATATGAAGCTCAGTTTTGACATAACGTTTAGGATAGAAACAATAATATACACTAACTGAAGCAGTCATTAAGGCTGACAAGTTCTCCAAGACCAAAGAATTATGTCCCAAAGAATCATAGACGTCCACATGTGCGTCCTCAAGGCACATTGTGAGAAGATTTGGAGCACAGATCCGGAATTCATTGTAAAATAAACAGCGGACGAACCGCAGATGCTTGAGTGAATTTGACGAGATCGTTACTGAGAAGTAGGTCCAAACATCCAAAAGCTCCAGATTTTCCAGGGCAGGGCATGCATCGATTAATCAACAAAACTGGCCATAATCTAAATCAACATGTTTGAGCGCCACCTTAGTCAGATATGAAGAAGCCAAGTTGAGGCTGGCATCAACAAAGCTACAGTACACAATCGAACGCCCAGAGTACTCAAGCACAGGAACCTTGCGCTTGACAGCATGATTGATCCACAAGGCAGAAAGGTAATTGACGGGAGAACGGAGACGAAAAGAGCGCAACGGCACGCTGTTGTCCAAGAGAAGCAACGCGTGGACCATGAAATTCTCGAACTGGCTTTCGTCGTCAAAGTCATCTACGTCGAAGTTGAGGCAAGGCATAGAGGCCCAGAGGTTGCGCCACCTCCGTGACAGAACGCTGGTGCGGACGGCCTCCGGCGCTGGCAAGAAAGACAGGACGTGGTGTACTAGATCATCGGGGAGGCAGTCGAACCAGTCCTTGCCGCTGGGGCTGGCGCTGGCACTGCCAGGCGGAGACGCCATGTCGCTCGTGGGCAGAATTCCGTCGAGCACGTAGCCTGCACCTTGTAGATGACAATAACACAAGAAGTAATAGAAGAATGTCAGACCAAGGAAGACATAGGAATAGGAACCAATCGATCGAGCGAACATAATCGGTACCGCAGATCGGCGTACACCGTGTACGGAGGCGCGCTCGGCGTCGGGATGGCGCGTCGTTCGCGGCACGCGGCAGGCGGCGGCGGTCGGGGAGGAGGGCGTCAGCCGTCAGGGAGCACGCATTGTTTGATGCCCTGTTCCGCGTGGGACTCCTCGACGCGTTCCCTCGGTTCCTCCCCATCATACTAAGCCTCGATGGGCCTTATGCTTGGGAGTGGGCTACCTCGCTGGCGGCCTATCTGTGATTACCTAATGTTTGGGCTATTGCCCAATTTTACTGGTAATTATCATCCGGGTTGTCTAAAACTTCAGGAAAACATGACGCCTAGACGGCTGTATGTTTGTACATAAAAATCAAAGAATCATGTACGCCTGTGCACATTCCTCAAATGATCTACTCCCTCCGTTTTATATTATAAGTCGTTTAGTAAAACTTTTTAAAATTTAACTAAATTTATGAAAAAAATAATACTTTTAACGTAAAACAAACATATATAAAAATATATCGAATGATACTAATTTGATGTTGTAAATATTATTTTTTTTATAAAATTGGTGAAACCTAAATAAGTTTGACTAGAAAAAATTCAAAACGATTTATAATATGAAACAAGTAATAGAGGGAATAGTATTTACATATATATTATAAGGTAAGCATATTAAGCAAAGCAACTCTGCTTTGAACTAAACATCTAAATAAATACTCGAGTCCACTCTCTAATCTCACAACATTATCCTCTAATCCCTGCAACACCTCCTCATCCTTGGCCATCCCCTCACCCTCTAAATCTTTACATGAGTGGTGCGACCAATCGTTCCATAGAAATCTTGACACGAGTAACCATCTCCTCTTCTTCGTGTCCACGATTCTTTTGTACAAAGATGTCACCACGCCCCGCAGGACGGCCACGGTGATGGCCATTGCCTCCGACAAGACCTTCACCGCCGCCGGCATCTCATTTTGAGCCAGCAAACGCTTGCTCACGACCTTCTTCTTGGCGTTTGATGCGTTCTTGGTCACCTTCGTCAAGCACCGCAAGACTCGCAGCACCTCCGTGTTGGCGAACAGCCCGGCGTCTCCTCTCCGGCGCGCGCACTGCGCGGCGCGGACGTGCTGCTTGACGGACGCGACGGCGTCCGTGGCGAGCTGGCACAGGTCGAGCAGCGCCACGGACGCGTCGAGCGCCTCCTCCACGGCTTTCCTCCACAGCGCGTCGCCGTCGCGGCGGCTGCCGGGGAGGCCGATGAGCTCCACGACGCGGCTGTACGCGTCGCCGAGAACCGTGAGCACCGCCGCCGGAGACGAAGACGCCGACGCCGACGCCGGGGAGGGGCACGACGTGCGGAGCCTCTGCAGCTCGTGCTCGAGTTCTTGCACCAGGACGTTCGGCCTCGTCGCGGGCAGGCTGATGGACCGAAGCTGACACGCCATCTCTCTGGATCGATCGATCGATCGTTTCACTTGTTCGCTCGCATTTATATGTGCAGCCATGGGAGAGGTGGCGTCGTGGAGTGCGGAGGCCGGTGCAACCGCGACGTGGTGTCGGAGCGGTCGTGGAGGCAAGAGGCAATGGAGGGCGTGGGGCGGTTGGTCGGCAGTGTGGTGCTGCCTGGCCTCGTGACCTCCTGTAGCCGTGCCGGCGAACAGGTTTCGACATGTTTTGCGTGCGTTCGCTTTGTTGTCTGCGAGCGAGAGCCGAAATCGATTTGAAACTTTTATGAACGTGGTGTGCTACCAGAACGGAAGTAGTTTTGTCGATGTAATGCGGAGCAGAGCAGAATGTGGGGATAGTAATTTCATCCAAAACAGACCAACTACTACTACCAAGAAGTCAAGAACTACAAGTAGATAATTGAGCACACAACTAAATCATAACAGCATTTTTATGGTCATTGTTGAGAGTTGTCAGAATCTAGGACATTAGCATCGGCGTTGCATCCAAGCAATGCCTAGGAGATGGAGATGCTGCACATGTGGAGCGAAGACACCCTGTTCTGCACCAGGTGCCTGAACACCAATTCTAACTCTGCCTCCCCTCAGGCCTCAGAGGCTCAGAGTCTCAGCTCAATGCCCAATCCATGCTGCAGATGAGATGACTCCTCGTGGCCGTGAAAATCTTTGCGCGAACACCGCGCGCGGCCTCCTCAAAGGATGCCACTCCGCTGACCCTCCCGAACGCCATGGACGCGCGCGCCGACCACTTGCCACGCCGCGACAGCGCTGGTAAACAGCCGCGCGGTGCGGCATCCGGTGGACGCGGTTGATGAAGCGCACTGCCGTTGTCCAGCTCCGCGCAGCTGCTACTCCATGCCGTGAGCTTACGAGATCAGCGGGTACCAATTAACCGATGGAGTCGCACTCGTAGACAGCTGCCAAGTTGGTGCTCACGAGCGTGCCAGCGTGCGTGCATCGCGTCACAAGATTCGTAATACGCCGTATTCCACGGTTCACGTGGCTGGCAATCAGCCGCAAACTCGCCGGATCGAGTGGAGGTGTGCCACTGGTAGTATATCCGTCCTGTTTCTGCTTGGTCGCCGGCATGCATGCTTGGCTGGCATGCCTCACGGTCGAGAGGGGGCGTACGACGGGGAAGCATAGCGAACTTGGCGGTTGACGCGCCTGGTCGCCCTCCACACGAGTCGCGCGGATGCGACATGTTTATATATGAGATGTTGCGCTGGTTGGTTGGTTCGCGCATATGCATCGCGTGGCGAAGCTGCTCCGCGCGGGCACGGACGCGCGACTGATCGAGCGGATGTGCACGGGTGCATGCCCGTTAAAGGCGCGAAGTTTGTTACTAAAGAGCTAACTGGCGCAGACGCGCCGTCCGCGTCACGTGGTTTTTTTAGCCAATTTTTTCGCATTTTTTTATTTTAGAAATTAAATTTCATCTAATTTCAGTTTAATGTTTTGAACTTGAGTTAAAAGTTTGTAAAATTTGAATTAAATGTTTCGAATTTTGAGATGAAAGTTTTTAAATTTGAGTTGAATGTTTTGAATTTTAAGATAAAAGTTTTCAAATCTTGACTTGATTTTTTTTCAAATCCAAATTAAAAGTTTTCAAATATTTGAGTTGAAAGTTTTCAACCAAAAAAAAGATTGAATAAAATGTGTGCTACTTAGTTTGTTAGCATGTACACGCCAAATAAAAACCCGCCGTTTACCTATGTGATATGACAAGATAGCTTGCACGATGATTTTTAGACAAAGGACGGGAGTACGGCATTCCTCGTTCTGCTGCCAACGGCCAACCCGTGAGAACTACTTCCTCCGTCCCATATTAGCGGTCGCTTTGACTTTTTTCTCGTAACGTTTGACCATTCGTTTTATTTGAAAAATTAATGCAAATATAAAAAAGAATTATACATACTTAAAGTATTTTTGATAATAAAGCAAGTCGCAAAAAAAATAAATAACAATTCCATAATTTTTTGAATAAGACGAATTATCAAACTTTACAAACAAAAACACAAAGCGACGAGTATTTTAGAACGAAGGCAGTACTTCCTTCATCACTTTAAAATAAACCAACCTAACAAAATGCCCAATTCTATGGAATGAAGTGAGTACTGAGAAGTAGCGGAGATTCCAATATTCCACAGCACACGTACTTCAGTCCGATCCTTTGCTAGTGGGCTTCGTGCAAGGTTACGATGTCCCATGGGCTAATTAACTACCGCACTAGTATATACCAATTTTCGGCCCATCAATCTTCAGGCCTTTATTGAACATCTCGCTGCGCATGTGGCAGTCAAAGTCGCACGTACGTACGTGCTAAGCCAAAGCCAGCCTGCCTCTCCACGCTCTTACACGCGTGCAAGGGAGGGTGGTGCTGTTGCACCTTGCACGAATTAGCTTTGCTAGTGCCAGCGTGAAGCCACTACTAACAGATGAGAGTAGGAGTACGACCGATCGAGTGTGCATGTACGTACCTGCAGGTCATATATCTGACATATATATGTACGTGTCAGCAGCGTGAAGGCCGGGAGCCCGGGCCTCGCCCCGTCGAAACAAGCTAGCGACTCGTGTCGTCGTCGTCGTCACGGCGCACACACTGCACAGAAAGTGCATACATACTGTTGGATTGGAGAGGTACTAGTACTAGCTAGCCAGCTCGCTCTAATAGTTGTACTTCTGATCTGCTTCTGCTTTGCACCTGCCAGTTTTTTTCTCTCTCTGGTTGGGCCTGAGACGACTGACCATCTCGCCATGAGCCAGCTGGTATACCTACATCGATCTACATGCAGCGAATGTTTGATCCGATCCAGTCCGTATGCATCACTCGAATTTGTACTACTAGTGCTCCACTACGTACATCATCACTAGCTAGGTGATCATCATAGTGCCGCGGCCATACATCACATTTCGATCTGATCTGCACTAGTATGATTGTAGGAACAACAACATTTAACGCTATGTTATGTGCTACTAGCAGTTACTATATATATGGAGGGGATAACATATTGCACTTTGGTTGGTGCTGTTTGGTTATTGCAGCGCTGCAGGCATGCATGGCTGGCTCAAATTTAAGCCATGCACTACAGCAATAGCGTGCACAAATTAACAGCTGGCTAAGTAGATATTTTTTTTTTCTCAAAATAAACCAACCTCACGTTTAATATTATAAATTTAGGCATACGTATATTTAAAGTTATAATACTAGAATATATATATCTCATAAGATGTTGGTTTATTTTGGAAATGAGCGAGAGTAGCTAGCTACTCCTACGGCAATACAAGAGCGTCGCTGGTCTTGCGAACATTTCGTGCATACATGGATGCAGTCGTTGTTTGCATGCATTGGCGCATTCATGTATACACTCTGCGCGCGCGTTAATTGGGAGCGAAACAGAGACGAGTCATGACAGATGTACTCTAGCTATATATATGCGTGGGACACGCGTACTCCACCAACATGTACAGCGGTCGAATTATTGGTGTCAGAACACATCAGCTAGCGCATGCACAGTGCATAGACCCTCGTTACGTACATAACCGAGCACTATACGTGCGTACTGTCCTCCACTGAGACATTCAGTTTTGTACACCAGCCTGCACGTCCCAGCTGGTAATACACAGCTTGTATATATACGTACGGTGCGTGGCGATCGATCGGTCGATCGCCTGTTAATATCGGATCGGATTAGGTCGGTCCTCGCAGCAGCAGCAGCGTGCCATGATTGCAGCAGCTAGCTAGAGTCGCAGAGAAGATAAGAGATGCTGCTGCTACTACTCGTCAAGAGTCTAACAGAGATAAGTATAGTAGAACTCGGCATGGCATGGCAGATTGGCAGATCGATCAGCTAGTCACAGAGTCACGGATGTGGATTTTTATCCATCAAAGGGGATATTTACATGTCATCTAAATAGTTATTAAAATTTTTTTAAAAAATTGATAACATAGATTAATATTCAATATATTACTCCATAAACCTGTAATGACAAATTTGACTTTTACAAGTTACAACAAAAAAAATTAAACTGAAAATAGTTATCATACAATCACAGTTATATTTTTTTATTTTTGTTACAATTTGTAGAAGTTGAATTTTAATTTACATGTTTATAGAGTGATCACGGTTATATTTTTTATTTTTGTTATAATCTGTAGAAGTTAAATTTTAATTTGCATGTTTATGAAGTGATATATTACATATTAATTTATCTTATTTTTTTTAAAAAAAATTTAATGATTATTTAGGTGACATACAAAACACGCGAGAGGATTTCTTCTCGAGAAATACACATACTTTAATTACCAGTCACAAATGCTGTTACTGCGCGGAGGCGCTAGCTACTCTAGCTAGCTGGCACGAAGTGCATGAAATGCCAGCAGCAGAAGCAGCAGGAGCGACAGTAAAGACCCTGGCGGAGCCCGGCGAATTGAAGGGAAAATTTAAGCAAGCCAACCGGCCGGAGCTAGCTAGCGCTGGACGGACGGACGCCAAGTTCGCGGAGCTAGCTAGCTCTACTTCGCGGGGTCAGCCGACGAATTTCCTAAATCTTCCAGTAAAACATTGTACTTTTGATCCATGCATGGTTTACCATGCCGTACAACAAAACTGACCCCGATAATATATATTTTCGGCTAGCTTCGCACACCATCATTTCCCAATGCTACTCCATAGCGACTCTAGCAGGTTCAGCTGATCTCTGACTGATCGACCTGTGGAAATATTGCATGGGCGCAGGCATGCATATATATATATAGGCAGGTGATCTCCATTCGTACAGTTTAGTTAACAGCGAGTGTGGTTTACCGTTACTGACCCTGGCTGTACTGTAAACCCCGGTTATCCCTGTAACCGGTGACCGTCTGACCGATGGTAAATTAAAGGAAACCTGGCCGTCGTCTCTGTGAGTCTTACCACACATCTCCTCTTCTCGAACACGTGTTCCTCCGACATACTCCTTACTAGGCTAGTATCTGTTATTCCGATCCGTCACGTGATCGTATATGATGGCGCTTAATTAATTACCTTACCCCCTACGTGTGATACGGAGAGCAGATAGTACACTATACAGATTAAAGCGACACGCACGATGCAGCCAGACCAGCTAACAATAACCAGAGCACGTATATAATACACTAGCTAGGGCAGATAATTGAGGAGTACAGAGTACTTGTACACACGAGCCGGCTATATGCATTCTGCAGGAACAATCCAATAACCATGCAAGACGGACACGTACGTAAGTAGGTACCTATTCCTCCTCTGCGCCCGGCCGCGCGTTGATGATCATGCTTGTCAACCAGATTAATTACTAACTTATGCAGATCGATTGATTAATCTGCAATTAATAGCTAGCTAGAGGGCAATCTGGGCGTGGAGCGAGGAGCTGTAGCCGACGACCTGGACGGCCTGCTCGATCTCCCAACGCAGCTTGGGCGTCTCCGGGTCGCCCTCCTGCACCGGCACGTACTCCTGCATGCACACACAAGTCAAATACGTACTGGTCATGTTTGAATCAGCTCAGCTTGAAACAGTAACTAGCTATAGCTAGTGGATCAGCTCAGTGGACCGATCGCCGCCGTGTTGTCCAGGGAATTAAACGATAGATATATCCATCGAGAAAGCATACGAGACAAACAGCCAATTACATCAACATAAATACGACTGTACTGAGAATACTACTCTCGACCTAGCTAGCTACTATACGATGCAGAAGAAGAAGAAGAAGATGAATGATGGAGATAGATATATATACCTCGAGCTTGTGGACGAGGGAGGGGGCGTCGGGGGCGGAGACGAAGAGGTGGCGGTGGGAAGGGGGGATGAAGCCGTCGGCGACGGCCTTGTCGACGAAGGCGAGGAGGAAGTCGTAGTAGCCGTCGACGTTGAGGAGGCCGACGGGCTTGGCGTGGATGCCGAGCTGCGCCCACGCGATCACCTCCACCACCTCCTCCAGCGTCCCGTACCCTCCCGGCAGCGCCACGAACGCGTCCGACCGCCGCGCCATCTCCGCCTTCCTCTCGTGCATGCTCCCCACCTCCCGCACCTCCCCCACCGTCTCCCCCGTTATCTGCACCATCATTAATCCATTTCTACCATCTGATTAGCTAGCTAGCTACTACTCATCAGTGGGTGATCGAAATGCATGAGCTGTTGATTTATTTGTTATCTTCTTCTTCTTCGATCTTTACCTCCTTGCCCATCAGAGTGGTAGGTATCACGCTGCATGCATCAAGCAAGAAATCAATTTAAACATGGATTGGTCATTGATCAGACAGTATACGAGTCAACACGAAGAGGACGAACAAAGGATATATATGTGTACGGACCCAATGACGTGGCCGCCGCCGTTGTGCACGGCCTCGGCGACCTCCCCCATGAGACCCAGGCTGCCTCCTCCGTACACCAAATCCACCTTCCTCGCCACCTATACCATGGCGTGTTCATCATCCATGCATGCAAATTAAGCTTAATCAATTAGTTAACTAGCTGAGCTCGATCGCATGAATGGAGAGAAATTAATCACGCTTAAATACCAGCTCCTTGCCGAGCTCGACGGCGGCGTCGCGGTAGCTGCGCCGCTTGCCGGAGCTGCTCCCGCAGAACACGCACACCCGCCGGAACCGGGACTGCTGCTCCCGCACGCCGCCGTTCATGGCCGCCGCCGCCTCCTCCATTGCTTGCTATTGCTAAGGCGGGAGATCGAGGTGAGTGTGTGGAGAGGAGATCGATGTATGGAACAGCAAGCAAGCGCGGGCGGTGAAGTATAAAAGCCGCAATTTTTAGGGGTGGGGCCCTCCCTGCGCTCTACTACGACCTCACCTTATTTCTTGATGAATCCACGCGGCAGCTTCCCGGATTAAAAAAGAAATCGAACTTGTCATTAGCGGCAGTGGCAGCAGATCGGATTCTATTTCTGTTTTATATAATTTAATTACATATATGTCC
This sequence comes from Oryza officinalis, assembly GCA_008326285.1. Classification (NCBI taxonomy): domain Eukaryota; kingdom Viridiplantae; phylum Streptophyta; class Magnoliopsida; order Poales; family Poaceae; genus Oryza; species Oryza officinalis. The sequence goes on along the minus strand of BDMV01000009.1, from coordinate 33,735,769 downwards.
AAACACAATTAGGAGTACATTATATTGTTCTCATGATGAAAACGAGCACGCACGAATTGATTACTTTGATCAAAAGCAAGCAGCTCTGCCGAATTGAACCTCCTGTAAACGTAAAATACAGAGGAAAAAATTACTCCACTTGGAAAAACTTTTTACAGGACAGGGGAAAACGTGGGGGAAATCAATTAACAATGGTGGCCAAGCAGCCTTCTCGTACGTCTTTGTTTCTTGTCATCTTGTGGCTATATATGCTACTTGATGCACATGTCTGTCAGTGGACTAATCTTTAGTTAATTTTAATTAGCCGCAAAGATTTTGCATGCGTCATGCCAATATGTATGCCATATAAGCTATGATGCACTAAACAAATAGCACTACGTACTGGATCTGGATGACACTCGTTTATTGGCTCATGATTTCACATGTGAGTTTTATGTGTCTTTCCTGGTTATGATCACATTTCATCTTTTCTTTTTTTTATTTTTTTTTACGAGGCACATTTTAATTTTTTAATTAGGCTCCTTTCATGTTTGTACCATGGTAGTATTTTTATAGGGGTTTATTGTACTAATCAATCTTAGTAGGGACCTTAAGGACGATTCTGGCCCGGTTCGAAATGACTTTTACAAATTTTTATCCGTGTTTACAAGTCATCGGTAAGACCACAAAATGAGATGTTCTGACTAAGGGATCGTTGATCATTTGGCGATCATTCTCTTGCTCAGTAGTACTAGTAAAGTCTAGTAGGAGTAGGACAAAAGAGCAACATATTTGAAGCTGTTGTTTTCTCTTCGAGCTATTAATTCAAACCAAATTGATTACGGAGTCGTACGACAATTTAAGCAGTACATGCATCTCCGGGCCGGCCCTAATTAATTTTGAACGACAGGATTAATTTTTGGCCTCATCAATTGCTTCATTTGTTCTCTGTTTTGCCCGGACCCCTACCCGGCAGGGCCTGCCAGAATTGAAGCCTCACTTCTCTCTGCACCGTACTGGAGTCTAGCACTGTACAACTAGCTCCGTACTCTACGTACACCTGCTTGTCTTTGCATCTCTTTTACCGCTCTTTAGTGTTGCTTACTGCAGCCAATTGAGTTATTAAGGCCCTGTTTAAATCCCACGTCAAATTTTTACACCCTGTCACATCGAACATTTGAACGTCTGTATGAAGTATTAAACGTGGGTGAAAAAAATAACTAATTACACAGTTTGCGACTAATTTGTGAGACGAATCTTTTAAGCCTAGTTTTGCAATGATTTGACAATGTGATGCTACAGTAAACATTTGCTAATGATGAATTAATTAGGCTTAATAAATTCGTCTCGCGGTTTACAAACGGATTCTATAATTTGTTTTGTTATTAGTCTATGTTTAATACTTCAAATGTGTGTTCGTATATCCGATGTGACCCACCAAATTTTTATACCCCTGGATCTAAACACCCCCTAACACACACAACTATATACAGTACGGGCCAGCCGGCGGCCGGTCAAGTAGCAGCACTAATGTCTAATGGGCTGACTACTGTCTAGAGCTAGTACAGCTATAGTTGGCAGCATGCATCTTGTATGTATGACTGTATATATAGGAGTAGTAGTATCTACTAGTAGAGGAGTACATAGCATGCATGCAAGACTGTGTTGCTCACTCCAGGATGGGGCTGTCAAAATAGCTTGAGACTAGCTTGAGCCTAAGGCTTTGCGAGTTTCGCCAAATCAAGTCGAGTTTATAACGGGCTTGATTGTACATAACTTTATTGCGTATTTATATTGGTTTTTTATAAACTAATATATTGAATAAACATTAGTATGTACCTACACGATCAATTAGCAGGTATCAGCAGCATATATTTATCTTAATCTTTTTTTATTAATGTGATTAACTAGAAAATAATTATTTTATCAAGAGATTATTCTTAAATATAACTGCTCACTACCAAGGTTGACAACCGAGCTCAAACCAAGGCTACTTAGAAGCTCAAAGGTTAAAATAAGCTTAACTCGAGCTTTAATTTTTTTTTTACAAAACACAAAAACCTTGCACGTCAATATATTAAAAGATTAGTATCCTGTAGCAATGACACGTTGAGACGGTTACTAGGAATAGGAGATACAGTATGGCGCTGATGAGCTTGCTAAACCGAGTGCGACTCGTAAGCTAGAGGAAGGTGAGAGAAGCGAAACTAAGCTAAGCTATGCGCCTAATAGCCTTCCTACAGGATTGGTCGTCGCCTCAACCCATTACTACCCTTCTTCTTGTACAATCCACTTCACCATCATCGGTACCTGTGATACTGTGATAGAACACCGTCAAAGACGTGGGCGTTTCTTTCTTTTCGTTAGTGTCACACAATCAGGAGGACAAGGAAATCGAAACCCTCCCTGTCTTGCTTGTGTAGGCGACGCCGCGAGGTTATATCGAGCTCCTGTAGTCCTAAACGGTGAGCTAGGTGGTCACTGGTCAGCAAGTACAATATCCATTGCGTGCCCGTTGCCACTCGCCAGCTCGATTGCTGCTGCTTGCAAGCAGCTGAGCTAGCTTGGGGCATTTGGCAGTTGCGTTGATGAATCAGGCAAGAGCTAGCATCAGTGCATTACATGTGCTTTTGCTTGTGGTACTAGTCGTACTCCTGCAGTCCTAATTCAATTGCAATGCAAGGCACAAGTGCAGAACGGAACAGTAACCCGTTAAAATTTACAGTAGCGGCATTGTTTCCCAGCAACGAGCAAAATACTACTGAAACAGTTGGTCTGTCACTGTCAGGGTCGATCGATCGAGCGATGGAAATAGGAGTATATACAGCCATAGAGACAGTGTGTTAATGCACTGTATGTATTCCTGATGATTGTTCCTATCCCTACTACACACTCCTAGTAGTAGCTTGCACCGGCCAGTACTAATAATAAGGACGTAGGAGACGATTTGATTTGTGAGAAGTGAGTATATATGTGTAGGGATGCAAATGCAATCTAGCTAGCCTATCCAATGGGGCCGTCTCTACCAGAGTAATTAACCTCCTGTTGATATAATCTGCAGGCGATCGACCTAGCTGATCCTACTATAGTACTATGGTATATGAAAATTGCTATGCATCCTGCCCAAATGTATAACCAACATACGACTAGTGTATGTACAGGCATAACTGCTGTTTGCCGGGCTCATATGATAGGAAGCCTGAGCACGATGATTGATGAATGTGGCAGAGTTGAATTTGAGTCGTACGATCCAGTCGTATGTATAACAGGATTCATGATATATATAGACCGTAGACAAGAGGGATGACAAACATTCATACATCGAGCAGTTAGCAGTACCAGCTACATGTTGGAGTGATTAGGAGGGAAAATATATAGTGCGGGCTGGGGTGGAAGTGGAACTTCTCTTTAACATTCTCTCTATATACTCGTATGTTGCAACGAGATGATTTTATAGAGTTTAATTTTTTTTATCCGGTTTTATAGCCCGGATTTTTTATTGGCCGGATAATTTTGGAGGGATGTAAGGTGAGAATGCCGGAGTGGTGGGGCGGTTCGGTTTTTCACTAGTTCAGTAGTACTACAACCGAACAGGATAATTTGACGTGATCGATCACGTAGCATCACTGCATCACATCCTAATTAACTTTAGCCTAAAAATAAGGTAGTACTTCTTCCGTTTCAAATTATAAAGTTAGTATTTTTTTAACACAATCTTCAGTGACATACTTTGACCATTAATTTATTTTATGTTATGTTTGAAACGAATATAAAATTAATATCAGATGAAAGTATCTTAAAATAATATAAATTTAGTGATATAACATATATAATACTTAATGTAGATATGATTGGTATGATTATTAGTCAAAAATTATCGAATTTGTTTTTTTAAATAAAAGACGTCTATAATTTAAAACGAAGGGAGTAGTGTGTATCAGTGTATATACCTACCATCCCAGATACGCAAGCAAAGCGATGGTGGACTAAAATAACGCACGTTGTTCATGATAGCGACAAAAATGCATAATATATATTAGACAAAAATGCATAAATGGGATTTCAATTGCTAATTTTGCCAAGAAAATTAACTATTTGTCATTATTAGATTTGGCAATTATCCAAATACTCTTTTTAAATTTATCTTTAATTTTTACTATTCTTAATATGATTTTTTAACTATTTGTCATTTTTGTTCACGTGACGTGCCAACATGGCAACCACTAGTCAATCTCACAGCTCTCTCCTTCCTCTTCCTTCACTCCGGCATGCAGCGCTGAGATGCTACATCACCAGCACCCTGCACTCCGGTAGCCATCGTCGGCGGCAACTCCCCTTCACCGCCGCACGGCTCTGCGAGCCCAGGGTCCGCGGCGGACAAAGCGCGCGCCGCGGTGACGATGATAGGGAGGAGGAGGGCACGAGCGACGAGGTGGAGCGGGGTGTCAAGCGCTGCATTGTCCGCAGCGAAGAGGGTCGGGGCTCGCCGGAGGAGGAGCGCGGGTTGTCCCCCCACGGTGGCGACGACTTCTAGGTCCGGGACGGCCGGGTCCGCGAGGAGAGCCTTCATGAGCCAGCGCTTGGCACCGCCGGCAGCCGTGGGGTCGGGCAGGAGGTGAAGGCTGGGGTGGACAACGGTGATATCTCTGCCTCCAAGCGGCGCTGATGGAGGAGACGACGAGGTGACGGTGAGCCAGATTCGACGACACCCAGGTCCGCGATGAGCGCCTTCACGAGCCGGCTCTCGGTGCCGTCGCCGGTCGTGGGGCCGGCCAGGAGGCGGTGGTTAGGGTGGACGATGGCGAGGTCTCCGCTCTACGAGCAGCGCCTGCAACGAAGATGACCTGGCAACGGCGAACCAGAGCGGCAGTCGGCAGCACGGCTCGTTGAAGGGGAGTAGCGCCGCATGTCGAACCGGAGAGGGAGAGGAAGCCGAATCGGAGAGAGGAGGAAGGAGAGAGCTGTGAGACTGACTAGTGGGTCTCACGTGGCTTTTCACCTTGGATTACCACGTTGGCATCATAAGAGTGAAAAAAAAATTAAGAGAAAATTTAAGAGAAGTATTTGGATAATTGTCAAACCTAATAGTGACAAACAGTTAAATTCTTTAATTTTGCCTGATGCACTGTTAGGGGAGTTTTGGGGCTGGGCGTTGCTCCTTCGAGGGAATATATCTCAACTTTCAAAAACAAGTTCAAGTCTAGGCTACGGTTATTTGTGGGTACGGTAAAAGAAAAATCGCGGTAACCGCCTTAAATTCAAATAAATTTAAAAAATAATTTAAAATTTTGATAAATTTTATATGGTTTCGTACGATTTGTCACGGTTATCACGGTTACCGTGCGGTAACTGCGGCCCCGACGGTAACGCAAACCTGGCTGCGACTGGTGGGTAAAACTAGGAACTCTGCTGTTTTGTTCTGAGCTTGTGTTTCAAGCCGGGTAATGAAAAGTTACCTGATGTCAACAAAAAATGCATAATATATATCGAACCCCTTGACGATATCGTGTCGCCGATGAGTTGCATCACCGCGTGGTTAATTGATTGACAGAGAGTAACAGGTAACGGATCGAAGATGCATGGAAAGTCCGGGCATGGCGACGTGCGAAATGCGAATGCGAATGAACGGTGAAATGGATGCTGACTGCGTGAGCACCTCAATGACTTACTTGACGTGTCCAACTTGATCTCCCTCCGCCCAATCACACTCCCCTGGCCGCGTTCGTCGTCGGCGACCGCGTGCGCGCACGTACGTGTTTGCCGTCGGAGGTCAATTGGCGCACATCTGACGGGAAGGGAACAATACAGGTAAGGCCAGATGCCCAGATCCGACCGACCGAATGGATGAGTTAGGTCCGGATCGCGTACGCCTTTGCCTTTTCGACGGAAAGCTGTGCTTCTGCAGTGGTGACCTTTCCAACTCATCCAAACCACGCGCGCAGTGTCGATCGATCAGAGCAGAGGGTTTTTTTTTTCTTTCTTCTTCGCTAGGCAGCTGTTTGCGTTCTTCTTTGCCTCACCTGTGATGTGATGCAGCTGCTGGTTCGTGGCCACAACTGGAGAGGGTTTGTTTTGGTTGATTTAAACCCAGAGCCAATTTGTCCTTGCCACACAGCTGGCCCGTTGAGCCAGAGGTGCGGTTTGGTTGGATTCAAGGCCTCAACTGCTCTGCAAGCCCATTGATGCTGCTCCTCTCATCACTCCAACATTGGAGGCTTCACAACTGGTAGTAGATCCGAAAAACTAAAAACCTTTTTAAAAAAATATGCCGAACCCATATGATAGTCTGTGACGCCTGTTTCGTCGTGGCGTTAGCGAAAAAACCTGATTTGCGAAATTTGTTCTTCAGTCGTGTTTCGCATGTGTGCCAAGGTCTCGTCTCTCCCTCACTGCTCTCTGTTCGAATCCCGGAGAAAAAGTCCCAACTCAAAATTCAAACCCACACTCCAAATCCTTTCAATCAAAATTCTCAGGAAAAGTTTAGTTGTCCTCCCTCAGTTTTTCTTGGGCCGCTTTCTCTCGGCCAGCCCATCCCCGCCGTTCCCCTCAGCCCCTTCTCCCCTTTTGGGCCGCGCTGGCACGGTCCGCGTCGGTCTGTTCCTGGGCACGTGCGGCGCAAGTGCCGCGGTAGAGCGCCGACCGCGCAGACGCCATCTTCTCTCTCCCTCATGAGCACGCGCGCGCCGCTCTCCTTCTCCCTCTCTCCCTCCAGCGTCGCCGTCGCCCTGGAACCCCGCGCCCGCATCGCTCCAAGCCGCTAGCTTCCAAGCTAGAGACACGGAGCTCTCCCTCTCTCTCCCGCTCCACCCGGAATGGCAAAGTCCACTCCCCCTTTCTCCTCCTCCGCTGTCCTTTTTTCCTTCCAGGCCCGCCGCCTCTGTCGCCGCTTGGGCGTAGCGCCGGCAACCGCGCGCTTGCTTGCGAGACCGCGTTGTGTTCTTTCTCCCCGAAGCCAAGATCGGAGCCCCATTAAATCCTCATCCCTACCCATTTGCTTGGTCTCCTCCTCCACCGCCATAACCGGCCGTTCCGTCGCCCCGCCATTGCCGCCATCGTCGTCGTTCGCTGCCAGCGCTCGTGGACGCTAGATGCGGACTCCGGGCGCCCCCTTCCTCCTCTTCCTCGGCACGAGGCCGAGACGATCACGTCTCGCGCTGTCGACCGCTCTTCACGGCGAACCTCCTCACCGCGGTACAACGCCCTCCGTCCCTCTCCCTCCGTATCTCTCCTCCTCTAGGTCGTAGAGTAACTTCGCCGCCGCGTACCCGTGCTTGTAGGCGCGGTAGAACCGCCGTTAGCGCTGCCATTTGCTTGCCTCTGCTCGCTGCTTCACCGCAGCTCCGAGCTCTGCGCGCTGTCGCCCTTGCACATCGGTGTTGTCCGTGCCCCCTCGTCACGTGGCCTGGGTTCGTGGTCGCGTGTAGGTGCTCCCTCTTCAAGGAATCGACCCTTAACCTCCCCGGCAAGAAAACCCACTTCTGCCGTCGGCGATGGCCGCCGCCGCAATCCGCCGCCTCCGGCCTCGCCCCGGCGAATCCGAGCCGTTAGCTCGCTTCCTCGTGCGCCACCCTTCGCTCCAGTGCCCTTCCCCTCGTCGGACTCGTGCCATGCCGTGCCGGAGCCACGCCGCCGTCGCACGCCGTCGGATGTCATCGCCATCGTCTTCCTTCTCCCGTCGTCCGATGTGGCGCCACGTCAGCGCCACGTGAGTGCTAGACCGCCGCTCCTCCCTCCTTACCATGCGCGCGGTCCATGAAGAGTCGTGAGGCTGCATGTGGGCCCGCCGCACACGCGTCCATCCGGCGCACACATCCTGCACCCGGCCCCCCAACCCTAGCAACAACTCCATCCGTGCCTCTGGTTCGCATGAGCTACGTTGCCGACATGTGGGCCCTAACTCGGGACCCTGCGCGGTAGACCGCGGTCTACCGATCCACTTCCCGCGCGCCACATCCTGTGGGCCGTGTCCTTGATCCGGCCCACTCGGCTTCCACTCCTCTCCGGCCGTCCGGCCTCCTTCCGAGCCACGCCCCGTGGGCCGCGTTCCCGCTCAGCCTTGGGCCCTCTTCGTCCACGCGCCACGCCCGCGCCTCGCTCGGGTCGTGCATCACTAACAGCCCAACCCCTTCGCTCGCACGCTCGTTCGGCCATGGGCCGACATCACTCCGTGCTGGCCCGCTTCGTTCGGCCATGCCCATGTGTTGCACTAGGCCACGCCTTGCGCCCAGTCGACAAGTCTAAATCACGTCCCCCTTCCTTTATCCTTTCCTAGCATTTAATAATTCCTTTTTCCTTTAGACAGAAAATCAATTAATCTTAGGAAATTCATATCTTTTCAACCGCCCATCCGATTGACTTCGTTCAACTCCCAAAAATTCCTCAAAAATTAAGATCTATCTTATGGCACGTTTAGAGGTCATTAATAGGTCTTTTCTTTAACCGTTTTGTTGAGTCACCTCGTTTCGCCCGAAGACTCTCAGTGCGCGGATTTCGAGGAGGAAGCTCAAGATCTTGAGCAAGACAAGTCACCTTTGATCAATTGAGCCCGTAATTTCAAATTAAGTATTTCATTTCACCAATTGTGCTTCTCTAGGTTACACTTGACTTTTGGCCGTGGTTTGCGAAATAGCCACCAATCCTTACCCACTTGCTGGAATTAACCTCCTTGAATTTTGAATGACCTAAACTTCCCTTGTCGCCTGTTATATTAAGCCCCGATATTCATATCCTCGGATATGAATGCCGTTGGCTCTCCTCCAATTTAAAATAATCAACTGCGTAAAACTTTGGTTTACAAAATCTTTGGAAAACCCGACACCTGAGTCGGTGTCTTGAAAACAAAATGAGTTTCCAAAACTCATGGTGCAGGAGACGTACTAGAAGTACAATTTTCCTGTTCTCGCCTTAAGGACCGATTCCTTCGGAATTTCATCCAAACATAACCGGTGCGACCACATGGGTGAAATGGAACACCCCTGGCTGAGTAATTAGCTAGGCCTGGGAAATCTTGATGCCAAGGGACAAGTGGATTCACGGGGTGGTGTCAGGGAGGACCCCTGGCTTCCTGGCACAGTATGGTCTGGGACCTAACCTGGTGTTTGTCCGTGGGACCCCTCCCGTTGGCATAAGATGACCCTGAGTTGGCTTTCAAAATACCTTGTCGTGAAAGCCTCAAGTCACCAGACATGGTTGTTCTGCACGGGCTGCGTGACCCGGGTTAGTAACGTCGTGTAGGTAAAGTATACCCCCTCTTCAGAGGTTAACAACCTGTTCAAACAGCCGCCCCACAGTCATGGGCGGATGTGAGGTGATTTCTTAGTGTAGTTTTACTTGATTACTGCTTTGTGAACTGCTGTAAGGGAACCCCTTCCAAAGCTTGTTTGTGGCTGTCGGGAACAGCAGGACTCGGGAAGTCCGTATATCTGTTGGCAGGGAGCCACTCTTGCAGATGAAATCAACAAATACATTTCACCACTCCGGCCGAATAAGTCTCACCTTCTCATCCGTGTCGTTAAGAAGCACTCACTTAGTGATTCTAAGAGCTTTAAACTAAAACTGAACGCGAAAAAAATAACCAACCTTCCCTTAAAGCTTGCATTTAAACACTTATTTCCCTTGGTTTGCTAAGTACTCTCGTACTCACCCTTGCTCTATATAAATAATCCTCCCCCCAGCCTTCGAAGAAGAGGAGGTAGATCCAGCTGATGAGGAGTTCTTCTAGGAGCAAGCAGACTTCGAGCTGTAGTAGGGTTTCGGCTTAGATCTCAAGTCATGCTTGTGGCTTTGGGCTAGTCTCTGCTTCCGCCTTTTTGTAATGCCTTTGTGAACTCGAGGTTTGTCCGAGGTTCCAACAATGGTTGTATCTCTACTCTTAACAAAGAGACCCCTGTCACTGTGATATTCAGTATTCCTGTTGTACCAGTACTGTTTCCTGGGACTGGTACAGGTTTACAGGTTAATTTGGACCACCTTACTCCGGCTCTGTTCGGGGCTAGTTTGGGGCGTGACACAGTCAAACAAAAAACATAAAAAATAGTGGGACCCAAATGTCAGTGGGTCTCACTTTCTTCACCTCATCATCCCAACCTTCGCCGCTCGCCCCACCCGTCGCTCGCTCTAGCCTTCTCCCTACAGGGGAGAGAGAGAGGATAGAGAGAAGAGGGGAGTTGTGAGGATGATATGTGTCACGTCCCAAACTAGTCCCGAGCGGGAACTAGAGTAAGGCAATCCAAATTAGCTTGTGAATCTGTACCAGTCTCAGGAAACAGTGCTGGTACAACAGGAAGATTGAATATCACAGCAACAGAGGTTTCATTATTATGAGTAAAGATACAACCATCGTTGGAACTATGGATAAACCTTGAGTTCGCAACTGCATTACAAAAAGGCAGAAGCGGAGATTAGCCCAAAGCCACAAGCATGACTTGGGAACTAGGCCAAAACTCTACTACAGCTCGAAGCCTGCTTGCTCCTGGAAGAACTTCTCATCAGCTGGATCCATCTCCTCTTCCTCGAGAACTGTGGGAGGGGTTAGTTATATAGAGCAAGGGTGAGTACGAGAGTACTCAGCAAGCCAAGAGAATTAAGTGTTTAATGCAAGCTTCAAATGAAGGCTGGTTATTTTCTCAATCAGTTTTAGTTTAAAACTTTTAGAATCAACTAAGTGAGTTCTTCTCAACGGTGCGAATGAGAGAGTTCGACTCATCCGGTCGGAGCTTATAAAATGTATTCATTGATTGCATCTGCTTGAGTGGCTCCCTGCCAACAGATACGAGGACTTCCTAAGTTTGGTTGTTCCCGACAGCCTCAAGACAAGCACTTGAAAAGATTCTCTTACACCAACAGCGATTTACAAAGCAATAGTCAAGTAAAACTACGCTAAGGAATCATCTCACATTCACCCATGACAGCGGGCATGACTGTTCAAACAGTTTGTTAACCTCCGTAGAGGGGGTACACTTTATCCACACGACGTTACTAACACGTGTCACTTAGCCCGTGTAGAATAGTCACGTCTGGTGACCTTGAGACATTCACGAAAAGGCATTTCGAAAGTCGACTCAGGGTCACCTTATGCCAATGGGAGGGTTCCCACAGACCAACACTAGGTTAGGTCCCAGACCATACTGTACTAGGAAGCCCAGGGGTCCTCCCCAACACCACCCCGACCAATCCACTTATCCCTTGGCATCAAGATTTCTCTGGCCTAACTAATTACTCAGCCAGAAGTGTCCCATTTCACCCATGTGGTCGCACTTGTCATGTTTGGATGAAATTTCGAAGTAATCGGTTCTTAAGGGCGAGAATGGGAAAACCGTACCACCAGTATGTCTCCTGCACCGCGAGTTTTAAAAACTCATTTTATTTTCAAGGCATCGACCCAGGTGGCGAGTTGTTCAATGATTTTGTAAACCCAAGTTTTACCCAGTTGATTATTTTAAATTTGAGGAGGGCCATTGGTACTCATGCCCGAGGGCACGAATACTGAGACCAAACGTAACAAGCGACAAGGGAGTCAAATGCAGCAATTATAGGTAAGGCATGCTGGCTATATTGCAAATCGTGATCAACAATGTAAGTGCAACCTAGAGATACATGTTTTAAGAAATGAATTACTTAATTTGAAATTATGGACTCAATTGATCAAAGGTGACTTGCCTTGCTCGAGATCTTGAGCTTCTTCCTCACACTCTGCGCACTGTGACTCCTCGACATCTGGAGCTACACGCGGAAAGAGACAACTCAACAAAATGGGCAAAGAAAAGAATCTATTAAAAACACTAAGTGTGCCATTGGATAGATCCCGAGTTTTGAGAAATTTGGAAGTTGAACGGAGTCCATCGGACGAACGGTTGAGGAGATATGAATTTTCCAAAGTTAATCGATTTTCTATCTAAACGAAAAAAGGATTAAAGAAATTCTTGCAAAAGAAAAAGAATTGGAGGGTGCTTTTTACACTTTTTGGCCGAGCGCGACGCGCGGCCCAAGCGAAGCGTAGGCCAGCGCGCAAGCGAAGACGGCCCACGGCCGAACGGGCACGCGAGCGAAGGGATTTGGGCCGCCGGTGAGGCACGACCCACATGGACGAAGTGGCCTTGGAGAGGGAGGCCGAGTGGGCCAAGCGACGACGTGGCCCACGGGGACGCGCGCGCGAGGCAGGCCGGTGGACGACGGTCCACCGCGCGGGGTCCCAAGCGGGGCCCACCTGTCAGCGACAGTTCACATGGAATGGGCACACGCGGGATGCAACACTAGGGTTTGGTGGACGCGGCTTAGATCCGGTGCACTGGGTGGATGCGAGTGCGGCGGGCCCACGCGCAGCCTCTCAGCTCTCCGTGGACTACGCGCACGGGAAGGAGGGAGAAACGGCGAGCTGGCGCTCACGTGGCGCTGACGTGGTGCCTCATCGGACGGCGGGAGGAGGAAGAAGAATAGGAGTGGCATCCGACGGCGGGCGGCGACGACCTTCTCCAGGATGGCACACGGCGTTTCAAGAGGCGGGGAGTACACCAGAGCGACGGGCAGCGCGAGAGAAGGCGAGCCAATGGCTCGGATTCGCCGGAGAGTGGCTGATGGCGGTGAATTACGGTGAAGGTGTCCACCGGTGAGGAAAGAGGGGAAACTCGCCAGAGCGGCGAAGGCTTGATTCCTTGGGGCTAGGGCGCCTTCATGGGTCCCCGAATCCATTCCACAGACGAGAGAGCACGGGCGGCAATAGAACGCGACGGAGACGACAAAATATGCTCGGCGCCGAGCTAATGGTGCGTGGCGAACAACGACGAGCGACGAAGGAGCTAAAAACGGCATCTACATGCACGGGATGATGGTGGCGAGCTAGCTAGTATGCTAAGGAGGGAGTAGGAGCAGGAAAGGGTCAAGGAGCTACCGTGACGGGAAGGGCACTGTGAAGAGCAGCCGACAACGTGAAACGTGATCGTTTCGACTTCGTGCCAAGGAAGGAGAAGGAGACGGTGCCCGGAGTCCTCATCACGCGTCCATGGACGCACCGGCTCCTCCGGCGCACGCAACGGATGAACAATAGCAAGATGACGGCACGGTGGTTTTGGGGCTCGGTGCGGCGGCAAAGAAGGAGGCCGAAATAGAAAAAGGAGGAGGGGATTTATAGGCGCTGGTGGCTTGTAGGAGAAGGGAGCACGGGCACGGTCAAGGAGGCGATGGCGAGCTGGCACCGACGTCGGCGGTAGCCGCGTAAGCGGCCAATCGACGACAAGGAACGTTGGGCCGAAAGAGGAAAAAGAAAAAGAGAAAGAGAGAAAGGGAGAGGGCATCCTTGCCACTTTAGGATGGGAAGGAGGGAGAGAACGAGCTCGGTCTCCCAGCCTTGGACACGAGTGCCACAAAGGACCGGGCACGAGTGATGACGACAGCAGTGACGGCGGCTGCAATTTTGGAGCCGAGCAGCGACACGGCAGTGGTCGGCGCAGGCGGCGGGCCAGAGGGATGACGGTGGCGTCCTTCCGGTCGGCCACGACAGCGGGAGCACGTGCGGGATCCAACAGGTGGGCGTGGTTTGAAAACGGCACTGGCGACGACAGCGAGCGCGAGAGAGAGAACGAGCGAAAACAAGAGAAAGCGAGGAGACGTGCGCGTGTGCGAGTGAGAGAGAGACGTGGCGGCGGCGTTTACCGCCGCACGTGCCCAGGGGCGGGCTGCGTGTGGAGCTGGGCCGACGGCCCAAACAGAAGGAGAAAGAAGGCGGGAAGGACTTGGCCAACCGGGAGAAGGCAACCCAAGGAGCGAGGGTGAGACAGGTCGGTCGGAGAAAGCGGCCCAAAAGAGACGAGGGAGGCAAAGTTGACTTTTGCCGAGAGATTTAATTTGGAGGGAATCTAGAGTTGGATTTGAATTTGGATTTGGAATTTTCTACGAGATTTGAGTTTAGCACTGAAGGAGAGACTGAGACGTTGGCACACACAACGGAGCACAACCGAAGAGCAAGCTTTCGCAAATAGGGTTTTTAATAAATAGGTTTTTCCACTAACGTCACGACGAAACGGGCATTACAACATATGGGACATTGCATGGGCCCCATCATTTTTTATTGTTTTGTGTGTGTAACTAACATGTGAGCCCTATGGGTTTTATTATTTTTCCGTATCAAATTGCCACTTAAACGCTACATCAATGTCACGTGAGATAGACTTGATCAAAGAATCCATGTAGACGTCATGCCAACAAAAACCGAAGGCAATACGGTCAAGAGACCTCGTTTGTATGCCTTTGTAAGTTGAGGGATACGATTTCCGAACCGAGAACGAAAATCAGACTGAATAACAAATTGAGAGACCTAATCATTCAGAAAGGCTTCAGCTTGTTCCTCTAATTCCAGCTCTTCTTTTTTTTTTGGACTAAAGGCTTCAGCTGGTTCCTCGGATTCCAAAGGTGCAACAGCCTCAACTAGAACACTGTGAAACACCTTGACCAGTGACCACCATGCTACAGCTTCAAGAGTCAAGACTAAGGAACTAACCCATCTCAAAAAGGAAAGAGAGGTTCAGTATAGCAACCAACACGACATTGTTAGCAGAAAAGGAAAAAACCATAGCCCAATAATGGTCACAACCTCACCACAATTCCAGATGAACAATCTAATGGAGCTGCTGCACCAGTTACACCAATCACAAGCGGCTTTAGCGATTAAAAAAAGAGAGAGAGAGAGAAGCGAAACAGGCAAAGTCGATGGGGGAGAAATAGAATAAACATGACACAAAAAAGGGGTTTATGAGTTAGCCACCAGCTGTACAGGGATACAAATGAATTATATGTATAATAAATAACGGAACAAAAAAATCCAGCAGTTAGTGAACTGCAGAAAGGGGTCAGGGCATCCACTTCTTTTTTCTATCCAACAAGCTCATCATCATCCATCACACCCCCTAACAGGTGAACCTCCAGATGCTAGCTAGGCTGCAGCCTCCCAGCTTGGAGGGAAGCATCTCCCAGCATCAGGGGTCAGCTTTGGTTCATTCCACATCGCATTGCCTTCAACTATGTACACTGGCATGCTAGCATTGCACTCTTCCAGTGACTCTTTCCCTGAACCTGGCAGCATGATCACATTTGATTATTTCATATGGATGGATAGAACTTCATGAATCTTGGACTCATGATCGGAACATTTTACTGCTCCATGCTTAGACCATGCATTTCGTTTATGCAGCTTACATCTTCCAACTATTTACTGGGATTTCCCAACGAACATGGCATCGCTCTTGAGCTACTGAGAAACATAGAGTGAATCTTGTCGCTCACCACTTCAGATTTTTCTTCCCCTATCGGCAATGTCTTGTGATTCAGCTATTTGCAAAATTGAGTTCCTGGGCAGTATGGCATGAGGAGTGTTGCTCCAATTCAAAAAATACAATCTAGCAAGTCTCCATTTAACCACACATAAGCTTTCCTGAGCTTTGCCACAGGTTTGTCTGGCAGCCCTGGGTAGAAGCTATTGCATGCAAGGTGCATCACTTGCCACTTGAATTGTGATGCTGCCATGCAAACTATAGTGCTCATCCGAACCACTGCAGTCAGCTCCTTTGCGTTAAAAAGGGCTCATGCCCTCATGTAACATGGATACCACGAAAGGAACTAGGAAACTCTCCCACTCTCTTGGGCGACGCGAGCTTTCTCTTCTTCAGCACGCAGGTGGAGATCCTTATACGTATTTGCAGAATTGGCTGTGAAGTTCTCCATTGCTTCAAAAATATTCTTCAGACTTGATTGCAAACTACCAGTTTCACCATGGGAACCTCCATCTTGTAAGGCCTGTGCTTGTGCTGATAAGGATACACCGCTCTGATTAGAAATGAGCACCAGCTTCTTATTTTGTGCTTCCAGAGCCTTGCGCATCGACTGTTCATCCCTTTCCATCACCCTAAGGTCCTTATCCATACCTTTATTAGCCATAAGACCTTGTCTTTGCTCTGACCTGTGTCTTTCCCAGAGGCCAAGAACATTAGATGCAAAGGCCTGCATTGCCTCAACCACTTCCTTCTCAGATATCCTCCCCACACCGACTGCCCAATTGTTATATATGACAAAAATAGGTGGCGCTCCTAACCGTCCAGGAGAAAAAGGAGGCACACCATCATCAGTTACCTCAGGTTCATATGTGACTCCTTTCCTCAACCAGTCATTTAAAGTACCAACGTAGCTTTTTTGAGCATTCACCCATGAGGCAAAACAGGCTATCCAATCCAAATGCTGAAGTTCTAGGCGCTTGATCAAGTCCATATGAGCTTCACCAAACTTTGCACCGTCTATCATGGAATCTATGTTTTTAGCTTGGGATATGGCATGCAATTGGATCTGGTGGCATTCTAACATAGTGCTCCACATCCGCATCAACCTGAAAATTAAATTTTTGAGTTGAGAAATGATCCATAGCAAATATCAAAGCCAGCATTCAAACAACCAGAGAATTCTGGGTGTAAATAAAGATGCATAGGTGCTAACTTAGTAACTTAATTCCACGCAACCCAATGGATACACAAATTTCCTTGGGATGACTGCTAATAATAGAATAGAATGTTAAGAGCTGACTTGGAGGAACAGTATTGTCCTATTCAGTTCTAGAACTAGTGGTTACAGCGAATGAGCAATCTTGTGTATATCCAAGGTAAAGGGCAAGAGACTCTCTTACGTGAAATTCCCCTCTTTCGGTAAGCATCCAGTATCTCAGCAAATGAACATTTCTCTAAGCTTATCTTGTAGCTTATACGTCGTTTGAAAGCTGCTCCAAGGATCCAACGAATAGCTAAGGTTTGTTGACGATCCCTCGCTACAATCCCAGGAACATCATAAATAGTACCTGCGACTCCTAGTCTGTTAAAACAGCATCTAGTTCCATCTTATTTTCGTTAGTTCCTTTTTTAGTCACAACCCATTCTGCTTCCGTTTGACTCGACTTCTCATCTTTGTTCAAATCCTTTCTGCAAAGCCTTGATCCCGGCTTTTCCTAAATTATTAGATTGCCTTGTTTGTCCACTTCAGCATACAGGCAGAATGTCTAGGGCTTCATCTTATGCCGCCGAACTCTAGTTTAGTGGTAAGTCGTGAAGCGCCGGTAAAAAGAATAGTAGGCTTGGCTTTTCAGTATTGGAAATTGGAGTTACGGATTGGAATCACCACTCTTGGATTCAAAACAACCACATCAGCTTTTCAACCATAGAAAGACTAAGCAAATGGCAGCCAATCCTTTTGGCACAAATAACCACAGGCAGATAATTATCCTGGCAATCCAGCCATCCCAAAATGGTCCAAGCCCAAGACGGGCTTAAACCAAGAAGGTGCTAAATTTAATAAAAAAAAAAAAAGGGCATTGGACCATCAAACGCCTCGATAAAATGGCAGCATAAATGACTACTCCAATTTTACAGCTGGGATATGCGTATGAAATGTATAATCCTCAATGGGCTTACCTTTTGAAAATACAAGTTTCACGACAAACTTATGTTGCAGGTTTGCAGCACAAAGGGGCTACATGCCTACATGTCTATACACATCAAATCCCGCTGTGTTTTTTAGGTTTTTAAATTCGCTAAGTACAAAAATTAGACTACATATGAAAACTACATGTAAAGTGATAGGCTCCATACCAGTTCACACTATTTATATCTATTGCCTATAGGCCATGGCTACTACCTGAAGAATGCAATGCACCCGTAGACATAAGCTGTCTGCAACTAGACTTTCTGCAGAAAATTCACCATACCAAAGGTCTGGTGAGAATACTTGACAGAATTAACTAATTCCTGTTGCTGAAAAATTGCTTTGCCAAAAATATTCACCAAACAAAACCTTGGACAGTTGGGCAACTTATTTTTCCACTGCACACAACTTATCCTTAAAATTTACAGTCAACGGAACTAACAATATAAAATAACAACAGATAAAAGTTAATTAGCTATGCAGAAGCTAAATATGCAAATAACTGTAGCTAATAGGTTTGGAAAATCATGTGTTAAGAAAGCAGAATACAGACAGAGCAAATATTACTTTACTATGTGGTGCTAACATATGAAAGGCAAAGTTGTCATAAGGATAACTACATACCCTTGGATGAGCTCACATGTTTGTGGCCATAACTCTTCATCCCTCAGCTTACTTATCTTGTCTGAGATTGTGTTAACAACCTGAATCGCTATGCTTATCTTTGTTGACAGCTTCCTGATGGATCTTTCAGTAGCCTCAAGCTTATCAGCTTCTGCACCTTTCTCATCTAATATTTTCAGCTCCTCACGTTGCCTGTCATACAACGCTCGCATCTTCTCCTCGGCCTGTAATACGCAAACAATACTTGAGTAAGCCCAATCTAAAATTGGAGAAATAAAAAATGCATAGCATTTAAATCATGGACCCATAAGGATGGCAAAATAGAAGCATTGTGTTACATGCCATAGTGAATCCTAGGAGTAGGAACTACAAACTAGAAGCCATAAACATAAAGCCAATAAGGTATGGCAACAGAGGAGATCGATTCTTGTGGAGGAAAAACATGATGGCAGCAGTCATTCTAATTAAGGTCAATATTTCCTTTAACAAACAGAAAAACTTATAACTAAGGATTAGAGTAGGCATATCCATTGCCTAAAATCCAAAAATGAAATGCAGTGTTTCCGATAGCTACTTGATTCCACTAAAACATTGAAAAGTCACCAACCAAACAACTTTTATTCTTTTAAAAGAAGCTCGAAATTTATAAAAAGAATCAGCCAATATCATAGAGAATGGACAAATCCAGATATTCACTGGACTGGATTCTGCACTACCAATCAGGATCTACAAACATGCAGGTGTAAAAAAGGAAAGATCACATGCTCAAAAGAATCACATAAATCAAATCATTCCCGACAAATTTCAAGCATATATTACATACCTTGACTTCCTCAAGAAGCTTTTTTTCCCACATGTACAGTTTCTGCAGTGTTGAGGAAAGATTGCCACACCCCATTGCCTTGTCTTCTTCAAACCGCAGGAACTCTTCCTCCATTGTTGGTATCCCGCAAATCATCATCGCAGACACTACATTGGCAATTGGATCAAATTAGAACTCATTTGAAAACTGCAAAAGAATAGCATATCAGATCTGACTGTACGAACCTTTGAAACCTGAACTCTTCGGGTAGTAAGGCATCTTCCCAACCTCAAGCATCTTGGACACCTCAATGGCAGATTTTGAGGCACGCTCGAATTGAGTCCTGATCTCCAGCACCACCTCAGCGTCATCAACATATGTCTTCTCCGATCCTATGGGCGGCAGGCCTGCAACATGCTGACGAGGCTCTGACCGCTGCACCTGTTCTCCCACAACACTCTTCTCCACTACATGGACATCATGCTCCTGGTTGCTCCCACTACTACTCGCTTCCGATAACTTGGATTCATGGGGCAGTTCATCCCCGGTGCTGCTCCTACCACCTTCCTCTTTTGCTTTCTTCCCTTTGCCACTGTACCCATTGGCGGCGTGCTTCTCATCACCATAAGCTTCCTTAACCACCTCCATATCCTCATCCTCCAAGTCTGGTATGCCTTCCTCCTCGCGCACATCCTTGGAACTTCTGCTGGGAGTGTATGACGCTTGAGCAGCAGTCGGCTGCTCATAGTAGCTCTCATAGGTTTCAAATGGGTTCAAGAAGTCCCAAGTAGACACCCTCGGCGGAGATGGAGGTGCCGGCGGCGTAACCTCCCCGCGGGAGGTAGAAGGTATATCGGTCGGAGGTGGAGGAGAAGCACCACCATAGTAACCACCATAAGCATACTGGTTGTAAGAGCTCGAACCCTGCGGCGGATATCCATACCCACCGCCATAGCCACGTGGGGGTGCTTGAGGGTTGCCTTCTCCGGCGTAGTAGTGGACCCTGGCATCGGTCGCCTGCAGCCGGTGCTCGTATGAAACGGACGGCGGAGGCGGCTGGCTCCGCGCATAGCTGATGTTGAAGAAGCTCTGGCCATAGCTGCCCATGCCGCCGTAGGCTGGCTCATAGCCGCCACCGCTGCCGCCATCCCCAACTCCCATGCCTCCATAGCCAGGTGCATAGCCGCCGCCGCCGCCGCCACTGGCTCCGCCCATACCCCCATAGCCTGGGTCATAGCCGCCGTTGGCAACGGCCATGCCTCCGCCGTAATCGGGGTCAGGGCCGTATCCATATCCGTATCCCGAACCATAAGGCGGAGGAGGAGCATATCCGGAGCCATACGGTGGTGGTGGTCCCATCTGCGGCGGCGGAGCCACCGGTGGCGCGGCGGAGCGGACGATCTCGGGGCGGCGGTGAATGGGCGGCTCAGCCTCGTCGTCGGAGTGGAACTTGATGTGTCCGCCGCCCTCAGAATCGGAGTCGTCGTCCGAGTCGAAGTGGATGTGGCCGGCGTCATCGGGGGCGGCGATTCGTACCTGCTTGGCGACGGGCGGCAACGGGTGGGCGGAGGAGGAGGAGGCGATTGCGGGGACCGGGGAGGCGGTGGGGAGGTTGTCGCCCTTGCGGTGGCCGGGGAGGTGGAGCGTGGGCTCGGGGGGCGGCGGGGGCAGCGACTGGACGCCGCGAAGGAAGTCGTGCAGCACGGCGCCGACGGCGGCGAGGGAGTCGGCGTAGGCGCGGTGGGTGTCGGCGAGCGTGTAGCGGTGGCGGATGGCGAGCGCCAGGAGCTCCGACCGCTCCCGGCAGTGCCGCACCGCGTACTCCTCCTCCATCTTCGACTGCCCGCACCCCATCGAATCAAACCAACCAAAAAAAAAAACAGAAAAAAAAAACCCGAGCTATTCCCCTCGCCGCAGCAGCAGCAACCGCATGGCGGCGGCGAATCTAGCAGAGGCCGCGCAGATCTGGGCGGCTACTACTCCGGAGAGGGCAGCCGAAGGAGGGGAGTGGGAGTGGAGGGGGAGCGCGGCGAGAATCTTCTCCTTTTGGGGTGGTGCTGCGGCTGTGGGTGCCAGCGGGGAGCGGCTCGTCGCGTTGCGCCCGCAGCTTCAGCTTCTTCCACTTCCACCCCGCGGTGAATCCCCACCCGCATGCTCCGCCCTTCCAACAGCCACCGCGGGCGGCGAGGCCCAACCTCTCTCTCTCTCTCTCTCTCTCTCTCTCTCTCTCTCTCTCACACGGCCACACCGATGGATTCCGGCGTTGGCATCGGAAGGAGAGCGGCTACTAGTCTAGTACTACTACTAGTAGTATAGTCTTGTAGGGAGCACGAGGCGGGGGAAGGGAGGGAGGGAGGCTGGTTTTACCGGAAAAAGAAAATGGGAATTCGGGATTCGGAGGGGGGGTGGATTGAGGGAGGGAGGAGACATCCGTACATTGACGCCTGTCGCCGGCGTGGAGGGCTGGATTTACTTTGGGTGGGGGAACCCAGACCTTCACTTCCCTCTCCCTCTTCTTCTTCTCGCCTTCGGGGGCGGCTGTTTCTCATCTCCCCCTTTTTTTCCTCCTTTTCTTTTTCAGTTTTTTTCCGCCTTTTCTTCGTCTTAATCGGCGTTTTTTGGGGGGTTTTCCAATGTGTTTTCTGGCTCTCTGTTCAGTTAATTTTGGCCGTTTCTTTTCTCTTTTCTTTTCTTGCTGGATCGGTGCCTCGGTGACGTGGAGTTTTGGTGTGGGGGTGATTAGATGAGGAGGATGACATGGTTGCGGTGTGGTATTTTGTGTGATCTATGAGGGCGTGATGCGTGCTTGTTGTGAAGCTTTTTCATGGTTTGGTGCCGAGGATGTGATCTGTTTGGGGATTTTCGTTTTGATGCTTCAAGGATAGAAAATTCATATGAAGATGCTACGAGAACCTAGTTTGCGAGCGTTTCTCCTGTGAATTTGGGGAACCATGTTTGCAAGTGTTTTTCTTGTGAATTTGGGACTTCCTCTGTTGAAATTTTAAGTTATTGAGTAACAAATGAATTTTACAAACAAGAAAATAAGTGATGTGGACAGTTTCTTGTGAATTTTATGACTACGGTTTGTGAAAATTTTAAACAACAAAGTATAAAAATTTTGGATTATATGCATAACAATTAAATCAATACGGGCAAGGATAGAACACCGGTCGGCATTTATTAGTAATAGAAATATGAATAATATTTTGTTTTCATGTAAAAAATATACCTTATAAGAGCCCATAACCATGCTTGCGTATCAATAGCGACCGAGATTTGTGAACACGGAAAGAGTTGTGCACCTTTTCTTGCCCTCCTTGAGTCTTGATGTAAATGATCTAGGGTAATCTAGGATAGGTCGATGACGGAATGTAGGAGGAAAAGGTAGCCTTGTCGCATAGACGAGGGAGCGTAGAAGGAAGGAGGTAATCTCGGGATGGACATCATAGAGCCATTGTCGGTACAAAGACTACGTTGGGAGGAGGATATGGGAAGGAGATCTCGATTCTATGGAGAGAGACAGATATGAGAGGGTGGGCGAGAGCCGAGCGGAATAAATAGAGTGTTGCGAAGGATATCAACCATCGGATATGCAATACTAATCCAACGGCGTGTAGTTGAAAAGAAAACGTAACACGCAATTTTTTTTTTGATTTTGTGCAAAATAAACACGAGCATTGTGTTGATCCTTCACATGTAACCACAATTCATTTAATTTGTGTAACCGTAAATATGCGCCTAGCAAAAGAAGAAATTCAATTCATAGGTAGCTAAAATAAGAATGTACACATGTATTATCTTAACTAAGGCTGTGTTTTCCCAACTTCATCTCACTCATTTTTCGCGTGCACGTTTCTCAAACTACTAAACGGTATATTTTTTTTAAAAAATATAGGAAAGTTGCTTAAAAAATCATATTAATCTATTTTTTTAAAAAAGTAGCTAAGATTTAATTAATCATGTACTGATGAGTCGTTTCATTTTGCGTGCGCGAGATATGAGTTCTTAACTCACTTTGCTGAACTCAGCCTAAGTAATATTAGAGTTATAACGAAAGCACACCATTTTATTCTTAAAATGTAGTAAATTCGAGGACAAGAAATCACCCTTAATTTGATATTGTAAAAATGTGATCACTCATAGATGTAAGCAGGCACACATTAATTTTTGAATACTTTGATGCATGGAATATAACCATAGAAAAACATAGAGGCTATTCAGATGCCAACCAATGAAAACAGTGCCGCAAGTACCAAGGCAGCCATGGGTTGCAGCAACCGCAACCTGCTCGTCAAACAACTGCATAAATTATTTTTTAATATTCTTGTTTTCAAACATCAAAGTATAATCAATAGAGAATATCACTCAAAATTCAAGTATCGTTTATCAATTTATTGGCCAAACGTATGGAATACTATTTTGCCATCCTTTACAAAATTGTTGCTTGATTGGCCAAATGAATAGCATGAGAAATAAACCGGCTCACCCCACAAAACCGTTCAAATAGAAGGAGAACACATGGCACTACCTCCATATCATTGTTCAAGGAACGTCACACAACAGATTGCCAAAATTACAAATGTGCGACCTTATTATGAAACTAATATAGGAACACAACTTTTACATAGCTAGTACTACTACTAGCCACCATAAAAATGAGCAATAATTGGCAATCCAATCCAATAGACAGATCGCCTGTAAACTACTCGCCACCATGCATGCATACACTTATATACGTTTGCTCTACTGTTGATTGAAAAGGCATGATCTTTTTTGTTCGACCAGCCGTCTGATATAACTATATAAGAATCCCCATTTCGATCGAAAAGGCAAACAGCTGCTGCTAAACACAGTGTGTTACAGCGACACCCCCACTTGACAATGCCGGGCTACCCTTCAGCATCGCACGACGATCAGCTACTCGATCTCACTGGTCGTCACTAGTACTCTACACTGCAATTATGCACTCGATCTCCAAGGGTAAATAAAACACACACAAAAAAAAACTTCTTCCGGTCTCAAATGATTATCATCATCGACCAACATAATTTTACTTTGACCTCCTATAAATTTTGAATAGTTAGATCATGGTATAGAAAGTTCCGTGACTATGTTTAGGATACATCATACTTTTTTAATATGAAATATTTTGTGTAAAAACAAGTTTTTCAAGTTCGGGAATAAAAACTCCAGTAGGACTGCAGGAGTATCTTTGAAGACAAAGGGAGTACACGGAGAAAAGTCGTCGTTGAAATGCCAGTGATTTTTTACCACTAGTCCCATGTTAATTTTTACAGTGGACTAGTAGTAGTACTCGGTGTACTGGTACTCCTAGCTGGGGTGTTGTCAGTCAAAAAAACGGCTTTTATTGTGCAGTCTCCGCGGCGAAGGAAATGCCACCATAAATAGGCGGCAGTAGTAGCAGCAGTCAGTGCTGCAATCATGGCCATCCAGCTTGCATTGCACACACACATCGACACACATACACTGTAGTAGGAGTACTTCACTCTCCTACTGGTGGATGCGGACGCAGGCAGACGCGGTAGAAAAATATAGTGGTAACAGTAATAACGGCCTCGCTGATTCGGTGGTGCTGAATGTCGAACCATTTCAACTTTCAAACCCCAACTCCTAGCAGCAAAATCTCGGCCTCTCCTCGTCTGTGGTAGGACCTGTTTAGTGCAAGTTTTACAGGGAAAATTCATATCATCAATTTATTAATTAAAATATAATATATGCAACAAATTATCTCTAACACACTTGTCCCAATATATAATATTAATTTTACTTTATTTGTTTCTTATTAATTCATTAGTGTCTTGCTCTCATTTTTTTTGAAATTTGTATAAAGGTTGTCTTTTTACATGAGAAATGACTTCTTCTCTCTCTTCATTTCTTTTGTCCATCTCATCATGTGAGTTTAGATGACACCTAGAAGCAAGTGTGGCTTATAAGTACTCGCTCTTAGAGAGCTTCTGAAGGCTACAACTTTTTTAAAAAAACTCTTAAACAATAATTCTGAAAGTTATAGTTGTATAATCTACGAACGGTAAGTTAAAAAAAACTAAGAAAGTCGGCCTTTTTAGATTCTCAAAAACATAAGTTGTAAAAAAGTAAACGAAGCAACTAAAAATAATTTATATTTTTTATATATAAGCTTTTAGCAAATTTTTAGCACAAGCTAAAAAATAAACCACACCAGGAAAAACTCAAAATCGCCTCTGTGAAATTAGGCTTGAGTTGCGGTTGATAAGTCAACAAAAAAACGAACTTGGGTGCAGTGAATACTGATGCGCGCAGTGAATAGTTGCTTTGCTTACGCCCAGCTGTCGATCTCTGATTTTTCTACGTACGTACATGGCGAAGGGAAGAAGCTAGCGTATGTCCATTTCTACGTCCCAAATGCTGTTGGTGTACACATGGTATACACTAGAAAGTACAGATGAGCTAGAGTACAGGCGTATTTACTTGCTGCTGCGATTCACGAGTGTCACAGACGAGCTGCATTAACACAGGAGTACCAGCCAGTTGGGCTTTGCGATGCAAGCTCATTTGTCATAGATAACGCTCCTAGGGTAGCTGCTGCAGCAATTACCTGGCATGCATAATTGCATGAAGTATTCAGTTCAGTACTACAACTACTACCACTTACTAGAATAACGGAGAAACTGCAGCTCCATTGACCAATCAGCTGCAACCAAAATATAAATTCAAAACTTAAATTTATAATTAATTTTGAGAAGCTTTTTTCGAGCAAGACGTATATGATTACTTCTTTAATCCTAATATGTGATAGCTTAGTTTATTTGAGATAGTGTGTATGTGTATAAGGTCATATGGATGAGTATGTACGTGTTAACATGATCGCTTGTGTTTGTGTGTATTTTAAATAACAAGGATATAAAGTTAAACTTGTAAATTATTAATTATTTGTTGTCTTGAAGTATTAAATGTAACATTTTTTATATAATTAGATAATGTCTTGTTTTATTTTAGGTTAGGTTGCGTGAGATCTGAAGGTCAAGGGCGATATGACCTGAGACCAGCATCAAATCATTTGAAGGAACAAACTAACCAACATTCCTCACATCCCCGCTGCACCACGTGACCACGAATAATTCTTTCGCGCGCACCCCCATCGATCATCCGTCCACCGGAATATAAAAGCCGGCATCCCTTTTCAAAAGGGAAAGGTAAATTAATTTAGCTCGGGTGGTGAAAGCCGCCAACCAGCAAGGAATTAATCCCTTTTGCCATGCTAACCGAACGTTAGGTTTGTTATTCATCGTGGTGATTTCCTACGGTTGATTAAAGATCTCCTACTCATACTCAGCATTTTTAATCAGGATAGGCAGCGGCGGAACCTGCGATGTTATCGAGTCTATGATTAAAGACTATTTTTTGATCGTCAGTAAAAACATTTCTAAAATATTTTTGCTAATTGATAATGTAGATGTCAGCGATGGAGCCGGACAGCCATCCAACCAGCCTAAAAAAGATATGTTGATTAAATGATTTACAACTTCGGTTTCTATCATTACACACCAAATCACCCTCTCTATTTTAAAACATTATGATGATTTAGTTTTGTTTTAGGTTAAACCTCTTCAAGTATAACACCAAATTTACAGAAAAATAAAAAAAAACGTAGTAGAATTTCCAAGACAGAAAAAATGTAAGGTTGGTTAAAGTGCTTCTCAGTATTTTTTTTTATCAGGATTGATCGATCGCGTTTGCCGGCATCCAACTTTTACCAATAGACACGCAATTGACAGTTTTGTTCCCTGCAAAAAGAAAGTTTCGTTGCTCAAAGACCATCTTATTGTCTGCTCAGATTAATGACTCAAAAGTCAAACCACAGTATGATCTACATGCTAAATTATTTCCTTTCTGGACTCTTAAAAACTGAACAGTTTCAACTTTCAAGTGTATAATACACGCAAACTAGCGTTGAAACTTGAAAGTTTGCAATGGCCCATTGTCGCTTTAGCTAGCAACTCCAGTACGGAGCAGTAGTTGTTCAATCGATTTCAGAGAACTCGAAGCATACATGTACCACATGTCGCCTGGAACTTGTGATGTCTCTAGGCCTAACCGGAGTTTAGTTGGTTTGGTGCGAGAAGAGAAGATTCTTGTCGATGAGTGGAGAAAGAATGAGATCCCTAGGTCCCTATCATGGATTCCACTTTGAAGAAAAATTGAAATTCTCTCAAGTCTGAATCTTTTTTTTTCTCTCTTTAACTAGTCAAATCAAACTGAACATGACCCGGCTGAAGTTTCTTCCCGCCAACGAATGACAGTTCTTGATCTGCAAGGAGTTTGATTTGATTAATCCGATCTTTTTCTTTTAGAAAAAGTTGGAGAGAAGACCAGAATTTTAGCCGGACAAAAGGTAGAAAACAACATGGCCTTTTTCTTCTTTTGTATGAACTCCTCCATTTCAAAACAGATATTTTTGCAGGTCCACTGTTTTAGAAGCATTTTAGAACTCCTCTCGTCGAATTACAACGAATCATGCCCAAGTTTTCCGGATCTGAAATGGAATTTAAAAATATCACACAATGATGAGTGCATCAGGTTTTGGGTGTTCATGACAGATTCATCCTGCTGTTATAGTATTGTTCTCTGTTCCCTGTTCCCTGTTTGCACGTGATTGAGGATTATTTTTATTTTTTTTAACCTTTGACAAAGGCATCTTAACTACATCAACTGGCACCATATTTTAATTTGCCAATGCTGTACTACTATACTGTTGAACTAACTACAAGTCCAAACTTGCACCAAAATATACTACAATATTGAATTATGTTTACCTTCCAGAAGAAAAAAAAAGGAGGATATTTCAACTTGTTCTGACTGCACATGTACAGAATTATGTCATAAACATTTTTTTTGTTCTGGCCAGGAGGCGACTTAAGCAGCTAAACTCATTTCTAATTACTGTGCATACGTCATATACGATGTGCACTTATGTCTGTACTTCAACTTGGACCAGATACGCCTGTAGAAAAATATAAGACCTGCCTGATCTGCTTTGTGCAATCAGATATCAGTGTTTCCAAGTCAACCAGGAGAAAAAGATGAAGTCTTCTCTATATAAAATATAAAATGAAGACATGCCTATTGTATATAGCTACTGTCTGTATTCATTAGGTACCCTGAAGTGTGTTTTAGCTATCAACATCAGATGCAATTTTTTTTATTTCGAATTCTCTCGCTTGGATAATTTAGGTTCAGGCCCCATGAAAAAATTTAGAACACACCAAATTAAAACTGATGAAGTAGACTTTGTTTTTTTTTTAAAAAAAATGTTTTTGCTGAAGTGAGTGCTTTTCAGTGATATTTCAGAAATATGAATTCACATGAATTGGCTCATTTACTCTACTATTAACTTTAGACAGAAGTACAGAACTAGTGACCTCCAGGAGCGTTAGAGACGTCAACAAAAAGGAAACGAAGAACAGCAAAACATTTCTTGCTTTTCTGGAAGCAATTAAAGCTTTATATCTTGAACTGAAGCTGATGTGTATGTGTTGATCTGATTATTTTTTGACTTATCAATATCTACCTTTATACGTCGGATGAACAGCCATCCAATCTATCTATCTAGATAAGATGTCCATCACCGAAATGTATTTATCTGATCACTAGAAAATAAAAGAAAACCCAAGAAGAGGAATGGAAACAGGAGAGCAAAAGCTAGCTAGCAGCTGAAGATCATCCTCAGCTCGTAGTACAGAAAACAAAAAGAAGAGCTGAATATGACCTGGAGTCTGATCCCCTACGTATCACCCTGCTCCATACACTGACAAAAACTTTTCATGAATCCAGCACATATGCAAAAGCATTGATCGATCAGTCCATGTATAGAGCAGGATGCTAGTACTGTCATACAATCCAAAACATTACAAAAAAGTTCATAAAATACACTGATCTATCATCTACCCCATTGCCATGGTAGTATGGCTCCAATCCATACAGTCTCTTTTTTGGCTGTGCAAAGTTCAGTTTACTGAATTGAATGCGTTTCATCTGCAGGGTGCATTTGTGCAAATGATTGATGAAGGGGACCCCTCCTTAGCTTTGTGTGTGATGTGGTCCGGATCTAAATCCTGAGTGTGAAGTTGGTCACAATTGTCCTCCTGGCCCAATAGTTTTTCGCCGAGCTGGAGGGCGATCTGACCGTCGGATCGCACATCGACGGTGAAGATGGGCATGATGGGGTCTTTTCATCAGATCTGCAGGGCTTCAATGCAGGATATATCTGGGGGCACTTTTCTTTTGGCTCCTTTATTTTGAAATCAAGTGCTTCTAAATCTTTTTCATACGGTTGCACTTGTACAAGTACCTTCCAAAATGTGTACATGCCACTTGCTTGTACACTCTTCCAAGGTATTTGATGGTCTCTCTGCACATGGCTCCTCAAGAACTTTTCATTTGCTTTACCACCAAAAAGAGGGGGGAAACACATGGTGTGATCTCTCAAAAGAACCAACTGATCAGTGCTGTTAGATTATTTGTCTCACCTGGAGATAACACCTTGAATCAATCACAAAGCATCATGCGTGGAACTTGCTATATGTGCTAATTGGTTCTTTTTTCCTATTCATGATGCTGTACTCAATGTTGATTAGTAGCTATGATCTCCATATTGACAGCAGGAAATTTCTTTGGGCAAACACTTGCTTCACAATTACACAAAACAAAAGAAGTCCTACAAAAGAGTTTTGGTGGATCAGGTGGGACTACCTTAATCAGCAACTTAAGAAAGAGCACTAATCAACATGGAAAGAACATAGTATGCTGTTAACAGCATTCTCCAAGGATCTTCCTTTTGGCCAAGAAACATGGTAGTTGGGCATTTCCAGAAATGTCAGAAGAAACATAGCTTATGAAATGTCTGGGTTAAAGCTACTTAATTGGTGAGCAATTACATCATGAGAAAAGCCATCTTGTAGCTTGTCTATACATGAGATTGCACCAATGGAAAGTACTATAGGTTATGACTTAATTTGGCTTTTACATCTATGGGAGTAGGTTGATGAGACAGACCGCACCTCAAATCTATGGCCTCCTTTCCAACCTTTCCTCTCTGGTTTCTTGGTTTGGATTGTGCCGTTTTATTAGGGGACAAAAATATGTCATGCTTTTTTTTGTTCCAGTAGTTCATCTACTATATCTACTTCCACAAGAAAACTCGACAAAGTGATTCATTATATGGTCCTTTAGAGTCACTTATCTGCCCTTTTTGATGTAGAAATTAGATTTAGAAGTGCTTTCTTCTATGCTTTTTGGCAGGCCTTTTGTCCACAAGACAAACGGTTTGGTGAGTAAGTTTTAATCCCTGTCATTTTCTTATGCTGAGGAGATGACATGGCGATGACAAGGACATGGTGTAAAGCGGCTGGTAATTAACTTAATTAACTAGCACATGACATAAGAACAGAGGGTTTAGATCTTGTTGATCTCTGCTAGCTGCAGGCATATTAAGGACATGTTTTTTTTCAGCTATTTCACCAAATTATTGTCGCAGATTATTTATTCCACTCGTAAAAAATGCTTTCTAAAAAAAACTTTCTTGTACAGTATTGCTTGAATCCTTTGTTTTGAGTTATCAACAAGTTTATTTAGTAAAATATTTAATTTATATCTAGAAAGTGTAGATGATCCACTATAATATGGTCAATAATCTGCTTCAAACTGAGCCAGAGCTGATTCCAAGTGCCATCGACATGCTGGAATAAAACCATATCACATTGTTGAGAGGGTAACTGAAGTACAGTTGCATCTGAAAAATGGTATTTAATTAAGAGGATCGATGCATGAATGATCACTGTCCTGCGATCACGCATGCCTGCATGCATCTTAGTTCATTCCCGTTGGCATTGTCTTGTTGCATACAGACCTACGTGCTTTTGTGCTTCCATAGTTCCATGACCAGCTAACCAATTGCACGCGCATCAGATCTACTACTAGTATTATTTCATGCCTTTAACCACTCCCAATCTCCCATTAGGCCATTTCATCGTCTACTGGATGTAAAAGAAGAAAGAAAGATCTGATACTACTACTTGATTGCAAATGGAAGACAAACAAAAGCAATCTGCTCCATGTTTTGATGGATAGATGGATGGATGGCCGGCCGGCCGGCTGGTGATCAGATCAGATCAGTGGAGCATGCAACGAGTTCTTGAGATAAAGAGGAACAGTGTAGTGGAGCAGTGTGATTGGGTTTGGGTTTGGTTGGAAGAAGATTTCTTGGTGCGCTGGGAATCTAGCTAGGGCCCTGTAGCTGCATAAATTGTCCATGGAACTCTACTGTACAACTGTGCTCGATCTCCCATTCTGACCGAGGATTATATTAGAAGCCACACTGCAATGTTCTCTATCGTAGCAATCTAAACCGTTAATCTTATTTCATCGAAGGATTTAGATTCATTTATACTATCATCATAGTTAACGGTAGTAGAAATATGAAGGAGCATTATTATCAAAAAAAAAAAGATATATATAAAGAGGTATAATCATCATTTAGCAACGAATAAATATTTTTCTTTTTTTGGCTTTTTCGATGGAATATGAGCGATGCCAGCGCAATGGGTGACCACATATCGATCTAAATGAAAAATATATAAATGACAAAGTTACCCTTAATAATTGTATTAGTAAATTACTGATTTACCTTTAATAACAAACGATTCATATCATTCTGATAGTATAATATTATCAGTAGAGAGCACCGAAGTATCGTTCTTATATTAGGTGACGATTGTGCAACTCCCAGTCCAGTAGGACGGTGAGTTGTCAACTTTGGTTTTTGTTTTTTAGAGTTTGGACTGGGAAGAAGAAGAATGTAGAGCAAGGATTTCGTCATGTGTGTGTCCATCTAAAACTCAACTTATCAATGTTTTGTTGGAATACATAGAAGGAAATTGTTTAATTAAAGAGTCCTTTGTGAGCAGGTGTAACTAATTTAGCTTAGTTAGTGGGGCACACTAGCTAACTGCAAACCAGCAACCTGAGCTCTAGCCTCACTGATTCATACTATTTCCTACCGTGCGGCCTTCCATCACGTGCTACTTTGCAGCGCAAGAGTTTCAAGTAACTTTTTATATGATCTAGTAGTCCGTTCCTCTAAAATTTTGTTTTATTGAGCCTTCACTCTTTACCTATACTGATCAACAAGAGAAAGCACAATTTAGACTAAGGATAAAAACGGTGACGAAAATTTCCGACCGACTAAGTGTTTGTTTTGATAAAAGAGGTATTGCTTATATAGTTTTTTTTAAAAAAATTTAGCGTTGTATTATAATCATCACTAAATATTTAAATTGATAGATATTGTTGATTCATGATCGACCGAGAATCATTTTCAGAGAGATGTTAAAGTTTCAACCGTTTTCACTTGTAATTTAGACGGCTTTGAATCCCTATAGCCTTGTGAAGATAGAATGGTAGCGCGCCTATGGTGAAACACACCTTAATTGAAATCCAAGGCCATAAATTTGGATGGTTGTTTTGAGTTATTTTCGTGCAAAAGATGACTACAAAACCGGAAATTAAATCGATTAGTAATAATATTGAGATGCAGGAGAGGGGAGGGGAGGAGAGCGCGATCGATGGATGGCACGTCAATTCCGGAATCGGGATGGGCCGCTGCGATTGGGAAGGAGCCCATGCATGTTGTTGTTGGCTAGGAGCAGCTGGGTCCCGAATCCCAACCAGTAATAACAAAAGAAAAGAAAAGAAAAGCGGAGGAGCGTACATACAGACAGGACAAGAAGTTGCGTTCACGCTCCTGTCCTGTTAGGGGCAAAGAATCGTGTCCGCAAATGGCCCCGAGTGAGTTCCAACGCCCCTGCCTCTGGTGATCACCCTAAACTTTTTAACTTTTATTTTATACAAGTACAACAATGCCAATAATGCTTACAATACTACACTAACACGGCGTGTGTTATGCACGTGTACCATGGGGCAAACTGTGCAAGGAGCATACGAACTGTGCTACTGTAGTCCGGCCCTACCCCGTTTTGTATACGAACTGCTGCTTGAGACGAGAGGGGGACTGATGATCGATTCACTACACAAATGATCGAGTAGTAAAGTACCCACCGATGACCGATGGATTGACCGACCGGTTGATGGGTGGATGAGTAGTTTTGCGGTCGGCTCGGCTCAGCGATCGGTCGAATCTCAAAGTAGCTTTTTTAGTTTCAGCTTCATCTTGCTTTCTCGAAGTTGAAACCTAATCAAATAGTTTTAGTTTTATCTAAAATAAAAACAAAACTGAATAAAACGTTTCCATAAAATAATCTAAGAAAATAAAGTTAAGTTTAAACTGCTTTATAACTTTATTTTTATCTAACTTTTAAAGCTAAACTATGAGTTAAACTCTCTTTGACTCGGAGTACTACCACCGCATCTGCATGCACGCACCTGCATGGCATGCGTGCGTGCGCCGATCGATGCAGCACGCAGGTGCAGATGTGCAGCGTTCGGCAGATGGTGGGCGGTGGCCGGACACGAATGCACCCGCGCGCATTGCATTGCACGATGGATCGCCGCCATTTCTTGCCATCGCGCGCGCGCGGTACAAGGACAACTGAACTGTACAACGCGTTGGGGCCAAACCCCAACCCAGCAGCAACTACGTACGTTCGTATGCGATGCCAGGAGGCGTACCAGTGTACTAGCTAGCTAGTACCACGCGATGCACGTACTTGAACACACGCAGTGACACGGGGAGAAAGAAAAATCATAGGAGAAGACGACGACGTACTACCGCTACCGCGCGCGCGCGCCCCCCAAAATCGCTGTAGCCAACGCATTATTCCACGTACATCCTATGCTTACTTTCGGTTTGGTCCTGCATGCATGCTCGCAGCTCTGCTCCGATCCCTCACCATTACTACAGACACGCATGATCATCGGAACACTCTGGCTCTCTCTGTCTGTCCCGCAGAACATGTTTAGTAAGAACGCAAACATAGCCAGGGAAGTCCCCAACCAGAGGAGACTATGAAAGCAATTAAGCCAAGAACTAGAAAATACACCACACGAATGCCAATTGCCATGCGACCGAGTGGGGGCTGTGGGCGCCATGCGTACAGACAGAGAGCTCGATTGATCGATCGATCGACCCCGGCAACCGGCCGGCAAGGGGATCGTGACCGTGCGACGCCGGTGCGCGCGGCGAGGAGGCCGGCGACTGAAGCAGACAAGACTAGACAGGGGAGGACGCACGTATGTAGTACTTCTTTCGTTTCAATATAAATGCATCCAAAATCTTAACGAATCTGAACAGCTATATGTTTAGACTTAATTGTATTACGAAATATCATATTTGGTTCTAACCATTTTTTATATCAGAACTAGTGAGTAGTACATGCCTAATGCCTTGCGGCAGTTCAAAAGATTCCTCTGCAGGGTCCGGATCGGAGGCATGCATGCATATGCAGGCAGGTCAGGTACACCAATGCACAACTCACCGTGCAGTGGCTCTACCCCACGTAGTACGTGAAAGCATCTCCTCATCTCCGGCCATGTGCGTGCCCATGGCCGCCACACTATTTTCTCTAGGTAGGAGTACCTCCCCTACTAAGCTACTACTCCAGGCAACTGCGGCTACCACACATCGTGCTTAATTAGTTTTATTGTCATCCACACCTACACTACACTGTCACATACTGATCACACTCTCATGGTAATATGGTGCATAAACATGTTGAGTTATTTCAGGCAATCAGGTTATTGGTGAATAGTGATGTTGGTCGTGCACCCTGATGGTGGTGGTGGTCAGATCGATCGATGAATAAGAGCAACAGGTTGCTGCACGTTAAATCGAGATCTAAGACACGCAAAGCGAGGAAGATTGTCGCGGCCGGAAACAGCACATCACAAACGCTGTGTGAAAAGACGCGGATGCGATTTTCTTTCTCTTTTGGTATTGTGTGCACGAATTTTCATGCTTACTGTTCGCCACGTACTCGACCCGGATCCTCTGCGTCTGATTGCAATGCGATTCATTCGGTCTATTTTCTGGTCCTCTTCGGTGGCCTTTCTATGGATATGACAGCATTTCTATGCGGCGATGATGATCTCGAGAAAAAAATGGAACAAGCTTCATTTGTAGTATAACAGAAAAGCATGAAGTGTACTGCATGCCTGTCACTAAAAAGCCCCCCTCAAAATATCCCTTTTTTTTGCCAATGGAAATACAATATCTTTTGTGTTGGTAGCAATTAGCATAACCATTTGGTGCCTTCTAGTAAATCCATAGTCCGAAAGTGCCGGCTCGTCTACAACAACCACCAGTGCTCCTAGATTATTGATACAGAAAGGCAATCGAGCTAGCTGGAACTCTCAAAGCCTTCTGAAACTTTAGAGGCTGTCGTTCGAATGCACTAAAAGAGAGAATAAACTTTTGGATATTTATGACATGTTTTTTAAACTGTTAAACGACGTGTTTCGTGCGAAAATTTTTATATGAAAGTTGTTCTAAAATATAAGATAAATTCATTTTTCAAGTTTGTAATAATTAAAACTTAATTAATCACACGTTAATGTCATCTCGTTTTACGTAAAACATTTAATCAAGATATAAACACCGCCTAACTTGTGTCGCGACCTGTTCGTCTCCTTGCAATCTCTGAATCACATGAACAACACTGCAGCTATCTGCTTGCTGCCTGAACCTGATGAAAGAAGAAAAGTGCTGAAGAGAGAGGGTAGGTCATGTGACCTTGTTGTTCATTCAAGCTCAGTAACTTTCTGTTTACAGCTGCTACAAAAGGCCTTTATAGCTCACAGTTACAGCCCTCCAGTGTTTGACGCAGAGCTTTGACTTGACCACATCTTGGTTCAGACGGCCGTACACACAGTCTCTGCCTCTACTCAACACGGGTGTTGTCCTGACGTTGTCTGAATTCTCTGGAAAAGGGTCGATGAGTAATTAAAACTGGATCTCCTGGAGGCCAGCTTGAGTGACCACCAAACATGAGTAATTAAAGCTGCATTGGTTTCTTCAGCCATATTTGTGACATTTTGGAGCAGTAGTAGTAGTATAAAGTTTCATGCGTGGGCTGCGTTGTTCTTTAATCTTTATGATGAGAAACTTAAGCCTTAAGGTCGTCGCACATGCGTGGTTTACTTAACTAAAAAGAAATCTAACGTTTGCATGGCTTCAATAGCATAGCTGTGACAATGTATTCAGATTCAGTCAGTCATAAGTTCAGAAAAGGGTGGGCTTGGAGATTCAGAAAACTAAAGGCCCTCGTGTGCTACGAGTTAGAAAGCCGTTGCAGCATTGGTACGAACAAAATTCAGTGCAAAGTGGGAACAATCTAGACACAGCTGAATGTAAGCTGAAGAATGCTCAATACTACTGTCAAGAACTTATATATTCCAAAAAAAAATGTAAGCGTCATGCTCAATACTACTGTTAAGACCAGTTGAATGGCCCATCCAATTTAGTGCAGTCCATGATAATAGTTGGGCCGCGGGCCGAGTCCATTACAACTCCTAGCACTGGCGGGGCCCACTCCAACGGGAAACTCACTGGGCTCCACCCACCACGCCGACCGACAATCCGGCCCCACCATCCAGCCACCGTGCGGACACAAGCCCATGCAAAACACGGCACGTGTGGCTGCCATCCCGGGCCCACACACCGGCGCCTCGTCGAGGAGCATCTTGGCCGAGTCAAGGTGACCGTTACGCAGCGCAACAACGGCCGGAGCGAGAAAAAAAAAAGAAAAGAAACACGAAACAAAACCCAAACCCCCACCCACCTCCGCCTCCGCCTTCGCCTCCGCAGTTCGCACGCAGTAGTCCAAGCCTCGGAGACACCGACCACGATGATGGCCACCGCCGGATCCAAGTCGCCGGGGCGCGCGCTGAGGAGGATCGCCGGAGCGGCCGTTGCCGCCGTGCTGCTCCGTGGCTCGTTCAGCGCATCCAAATGGTTCTTTTCTCTTTTTTTTTTCTTTCTTTTTTCCTTTTTGTGGTGGTGAGGCTTATCGCTTATGTGGGTTGTTTGCATGTTGGCAGCAAGACGGAGGCGAGGATGGCGGCGGCGAGGATGAAGCTGCTGCGAAACCGGCGGGAGGCGCAGGTGCGCCAGATGCGGCGCGACATCGCCGCGCTCCTCCGCGACCGCCAGGAGGACACCGCCCGGATCAGGGTAAGGATCGTTTCTTGTTTCGCGTGCCTGAGGATTCAGGAATTAGTTCGTCCAAAGATGGTTGCGTTCTGATGTTCCAATTAGTCATAGGGGATTTGCTTCATTTGGTATGCTTTTGCTCCGTTTGGGAGGAGTTGAGCTAGGCCTTGGGGAACACGAGATTCTGAGAGTTGGAGGATTTCTTGGCTGCGGATTTTCTGCGAATCAGAAACTACGGTTATGTTCCATTGCTAAACTCGCGGTAAAAAGGGCAAGGAAGGTTATTTTGGCGTATGATGATGAGTTAGTCATTGATTGGACGAAATGAGGAAACAAATTATTAAGCTGGTATCTTCAATGTGGAAGAGATTGACTGCCATAAACCTGACGTTTCCTCCTTTACTTAGCAGCTATTCAATTGAGATAAGGAAAATTCTTCAATACGCTTTAATTTCAAAGTAATTGGATACTGTTAATACTACAGCAGGTTTCCTATGCAGTAGAAAAACAGAAAAACTGTTCTTTGAATTCTCAACTGTGAATCAGTTTTCACCTTTCATGTTTAGCTCTTCAGATTTCGAATATAGGAAACTTATGGACATATAAGTACATAAGGTTTCGCTTTGATAATAACCATTGCAGATTGGAATATGTGCATGGTATTTCTTGAGAGAAAAAACGACATGCTTATGGTGCACATCATATTTCTCATGAAGCTATTTTGGGCTTTTTACAGGTTGAGCATGTCATTAGAGAACAGAACATTATGGCAGCGAATGAGATCATTGATCTTTTCTGTGAGCTGATTGTTACACGTCTTCCCATTATTGCAAAGCAGAAGTTTGTACTTTGAAACTTGCTTGTGTTTTCAATTGCATGTTCTGAAAACTGGGTTGTAATCTTGCGCTGTACTGCTGTCAAACCTTTTCTTTAGGGAATGCCCAGCAGACTTGAAAGAAGGTATCTGCAGTTTGATTTTTGCCGCCCCAAGGTGCTCAGAACTCCCTGAACTTGGTCGGATCCGCGATCTTTTTGAAAAGAAGTATGGCAAAGATTTTGTTTCTGCTGCAGTTGACCTACGGCCAGATGCTTGTGTTAATAACCTTGTAAGTTTCAACATTTATTTTGTTCACAATCCGTCAATTGTGACTGTTGCATGTACTATCTTTTCACATGTTAACTTTCTGTCCTTCTGAAGCTAATTGAGAAGCTATCAGTTAAGAAGCCGTCTGGGCAAACTAAGCTGAAGATTCTCACAGAGATTGCGAAGGAGCATCAGATCGATTGGGATATGACTGAGACTGAGCAGGAGCTTCTCAAACCTTCTGAAGAGCTGATTGTATATGCCGCTGACATTCTTTTGTGCATACTTCTATTCCATGCATGACATGTTGGGTTGATAGGTTTTGTCTACTTTGCAGCAAGGACCAAACTCATTTGTGGAAGCTACCAACTTTCCAGTGAAGACTACTCTATCAGCAGCACATGCTGTGCAAATAAATCCATCTAATTACAGGTGTGTCAGTTGTTTTTAGGCATATATAACTGAGATATATATAATGTGACCTATGTGGACCTGTGTAACTATGGCTTCTTGTTCTTACGTGCAGTTCTGGATACGCTGATGAATATGATGACGAGTGTACGATGCAATTCAAAGATGCTGCATCAGCTGCTCGAGCAGCTGCAGAATCTGCCGAGAGAGCAGCTTCTGCTGCCAAGGCAGCAGCTGATCTTGTCAATAAGAAGACCCATTCATCTGATGAGGTTGAGGACCGTAGAGCTTCTTTTCATGAATCTAGTCATTCCAGCAAGAGACAATCAATGAGCAACTCTAGTAGATCGTCCAGGAAAGAAGATATAGTGGCCTTTGATGAATCAAACCCCCAAGGAAGGAGGACGTCCCGCACAGGGAGCTCCATTGAATCAAACCACGTAGAAGATAAAGAAGACACTGAACAAGTGGAATTGAGTGCCAGGAGGATACCGAAAAGGAACAGCCATGCTACTCGGAAGGTACACTCAGAGATAAAGTTTGATGATTCAGAGGGATTGAATTCAGAGACAGAGGATGAAGGTGATATGGAGATACAGTCCATTGAAAGGCCAGCTCCTGGAAGTGAACCTTATCCAGGAAGTCGTCACTCTGAAGACGAAGAAAAAGAGAACCATGAATTACCTGATTTGCCAAAGGCAAACCTTAGTTCTCGTGTTCATCCAAACATGCCTCTGGACTACGAAACTCTTACTGCACGCTTCGAGGCACTCAAATCTGGGAAGCTTCCATAGTGTGCAATTGAAGAGGTGGCATATAATGCTAAATTTCTGCTACTTCTACAAAGAACCATATGATATACCAAATACTAATAGGTTACTTCCAGTACTCTAGGGCCTTTTATTTTGGTGAACTGAAAGATTTGCTGTTTCAAACTGCTCCTACATTCATATTATTCAAGTATATATATGTGTTATCTGAAGTGAGAATTTGAGGCACCTACTGTAATCTGCAGAGTGCTGGAAGGTACTCCTGCACTATTTGTATATTGATTTACATCTGAAGAAAACATTAGCCCCAGTTTCTGAAGATATTAGACCCCACAATCTGCTTGTTGTCATCCAAGAAAATGAAAAAGATTTGGCTTGTAGGTGTTGGGTTGGCAGGTTTATCCCAGATTCACTTCAGCCTTGCCAGAATTTTCAGAGTACAACTTTGGACTCAGTTACTGCGGAATGCCAACCATTTCATTATGATTTGACCATCTGAGAGAATGTACAACTTCCTTTTCAGTTCTATCTACTCTACACACAATACTACTAACTGTCGTACAAACAGTTGGCAATGCTAGTTACTACAAACAGCAACTTGCTGGTAAGCTCCCAGGGATGCTGTCACACAGCTTGCATAGTGGCACGGCATCACCATGGAGCTCAAGAACGCCTTCTCAACCTCTGCCGAAGCGTTTCTTCCAAGCAAGCACATCACGTACTCCATCACCATGGCGTCGCACGGCAGCGTGATCCTGCCGTCGCCGGAGAAGCCATACTCCTCCTGAGACATGGTGAGGAGCTCGCCGAAGACCGCCGTGCCGAGGTACGGCAATGGCACCTCGAACCGCGCCCCGTCGGCGGTGTAGATGGCGCAGTGACCCTTGCCGGCCACCGCCGTGGAGCAACCTTGAGCTTCTTCCGTCGCCATCGGCGACATTGTAAGTCTCTTCCTCCCCAGTGCTGCTATCCTTCGCCACTTTTTTGCAAGCTGAGCAATCCTCTTGGCGCTGATCATGGCCATTTCTTCTCTTCTTGGCTAGAATTGAAATGGAAGCTTGAAAACTCTTCCTTGAGTTTGCAATGCTTGTGTTTGTGATGGATGAAGTGATGGTGCTTGGAGGCCACTTTGCCTTGAATTTATAGCTGGAGAGGATGGCACTCAGTCTAGTGCATGCCATCGATCCATGATTGGGTTAGGGGACAAGGCCATGAGCTTGGTTGGTGCAACCTTGCAAGAAGATCATGGCAATGTGATTTGAGATCATAAATTGCTGTAGCACCAACTGTGAGCTGTGTCTTGTGCTGGGCAGTGGGCACACTACAATGCACCGCCCCACATTGACATGTTCAGTGGATCAGTGGCACTGGGACCCCATGATATTGGCAGACAAGCCTTGTGCACATATCTTGGGTTTAGCTTTTTCTTTAACCAAGACCAGTTCCAACTATTGATGGATGAGTTCCATGCAATAAGGCATCTTGTGTGGAGAGAGTGAAAGATTAGCTACTTATGATTAGTTGATTGAGGGATCAATCATTTCACCAGATTCAGGGAATTGATAGAACCCTTCCTTCAGTTTGAAATAGGTTCGGTTGGGGAGCTGCCAATGTCAAGCAATTACCATATTCGGCGCACATAATATCTAGATTTGCACTAATCATTATTTCAATGCAAGATTAAACATAGTTTATTGAGTTTATTAGGGTCATATCTCCAATGTCAAGCAATTACAATATTCGGCGCACACAATATCTAGATTTGCACTAATCATTATTTCAATGCAAGATTAAACATAGTTTATTGAGTTTATTAGGGTCATATCTTACAATATAATCACACCACTAAATGGTTGTGGTGAGTACTACTAGGAAGACCCAGGTTAGATACAGTAAAGAGGGTAAAATTGTAAATCACTTCCTGTTTTGAGATTAGAGTAAATCGCTTCCTGATCATATCGTATGGCCTGGTCGATGTTATATGTAGTAAGTAGTTCACGGCCGTTTGCTGTATTAGCCCTCAAAAACAAGAAAGTTAAGTGCGTTGCAAATTCGCAAATGAATGTTGGTACGCCAAGTAACATTTCGTTTCCAGTCTCCTGTACTCAACCATTTTACATCAAAATTGCACAAGACGTGCAAAATGAAGAAATAAGCAGTGCAACAAAACTCTGAACATCTTCAGAAACTTTTAGCTACAAACTGCAAACTGATGGCACAACGCCACAGGTGGCAACGTGCAGCCCGAATTCTGGCAAGGCATCATCACTACCGAGCTCAGGAACGCCCTCTCGACTTCCTCCGATGCGTTCCTCCTCAGCAAGCACATGACGTACTCCATCGCGGCCGCATCGCAGGGCAGCGTGATCCTTCCGTCGTCGCCGGCGAATCCGAACTCCTCCTGTGACATCCTCAGGAGCTCGACGAACACCGTCGTGCCGAGGTACGGCAATGGCACCTCGAACCGCGCCCCGTCGGACGTGTAGACGGCGCAGTGGCCCTTGTCCGCCACCGGCGACGGCGAGGTCGACGTGCAGCAGGCATCGTCGTCTTCCCTGGCGGAGGCCGTCTTGATCCTCTGCAGCTTCCTCGCCAGCTGAGCGAGCTTCTTGGAATGGATCATGGTGGCTGCTTGTTATGTTCTTGGTTTCTCAAGTGTGTGTTGCTTAGGAAGAATGGCTAGCTTGTGACTTTGTTAGTGAAGCACTGACTGAATCGATGGTACCTTGATCGCTAGCTAGTTCATGGTTATATAGACGAAGAGATGGTCCATGTCTAGGGCATTTGGTAGGGGACAAGGCCATGAGCTCGACGTGTGCCATGGTGGCTCGAGAGGGAGGCAGCGAGATTCAGATTAGGTTTTTGCTGGGCCATCACTTGCTGCAGTGGACTAGTGGCTGGGCAATCAGATACGTACTACAGTATTTGCAGCTGAATGGGCAGAAGCATCATCGTGCAGTCATCCAGGGACCAGCTTTTATGGAGGCTGTTCCATTCTGGTCAGCTTCCTGTATCAAGAAATTGGTGATATGGATTTGTTCAAAAGCAATCATTTTCTGAATGAGTTGTCGACTACTAGTTCTTGTGATTTGAGTCAGGTGAAGTGGTAGTGTCGAAGGGGACACGGCGCGATGGTTCAGGAGTAGTCTTTCCTGGACAGGTTCAGGGTTCATTTCTCTGCTTTACAGCTTCAGAGTTGCATCGCATGCTAGGTGTTGGTTAGCTAGCTACCAGCCTACCAGTGGTTTCATTGTTGCAGACACAACTTGCACTGCAGCTCCATCTCCCCGATTTCCATCGGTTGTCTGCATGATTTGTAGCATGGCACATGTCGCAAACCATATCTTGGCATTTTCCTTGTATTTTCCGGTGGCGCGGCAACATTTTGGGGATTCATGAGGTAGCCGGTTTTAGCAGGAAAGTTCAGACAAGGTCGCTGCCTCTAGTTTCAGACTTTCAGTGAAGCACTTTTTTTTCTTCCGGAAGTTCGGCAGGGTAAAGTATTGTACATGGTCTGTGCAGCGCCACATGTAGAGCTTAGTTCGGATCGCAGGACAGGAGAAACATAGAAATAGAAAAACACAAGAATAATATAGGATTGCATATGTAAAATGTAGGATTGAAAAACATGAAAATTCGATGGTATGGAGCATTTGGAATACACGAATACATAAACCACGAGAATTTTCCAACTAATAGTAATCTCATAGATTATAGTCTAATTAAGCAATAAAATATTAGTTTCCGTCTAGTCACTCCAACATGATTAGCATCCATCCTACGGTAGCTAATGGAAAAAAAAAGAGGTTTGAGTGGATGTTCAGAATTCTGTGAAATTCATACATTTTCACATGGTTGCTACAGTATTCCTACGAAACTCTTACGCATGATTCATGTGAACCGAATACATAAACAGTGTCAAATCCAAAGAAATTGCCAATCCTACAAAAATTCCCTGTGAAATCCCTCCGTTCCGAATAAGCCCGTAGAGTATTGTGCTGGCCCAACTCGTACAGGGTAAAATATGAGCCGCTAAAACAGTCTCCCGTGTGGGCTGTGGGGCCCAGCCGCCGCTTTGTCTCGAACCACCAATTCCCTTCTATTGGGCCCTGACGCTCCTCAGTCCTCACTGTACTTCGGCCCACTAGCGCGCGCCTTACGGATAGACAGTCCCTTCCATTTTCAGAGTCAAAACCAGAGGCAGCAAACACAATTCTGACAAACAAACCATGGAATCATGGATTGCTTGAACTAATCATTTGCATGCTGCATAATAACTGCAATTAAAACCGATGGATCCAGAGCAATGCCCTGGGCATGGGCATGCAAGTTGCCTGGATCAACCACCGTCTTGAACACTAAGCTAGACAGAGAGACAAACCGTGTGGGCTCTGTTACAAATAACGCAATAATAGATCGAACACGAGACACAGATTTTTACGTGGAAAACCCTTACGGGAAAAAACCATGGGCACCGACCGACAATCTTCACTATATGAAGGGAGTTTACAGAACGCAGGGAATACAATGAGTCGTCAGCTCTTCCCGTGCGGCTTACAAGATGTATTTATAGGACGGACTGACTGCAGTCAAATACGAAAACAAATCCGCTAATAAACATACCCGAACCGTGGGCCCTCCAGGCGTCCCCACAAGACTCACGTTATAATTTGAATCATATTCCAACAGACTCTATAGGCTTCTCATGCAACCAACACAATTCAGACAGGTCTGGGACCCTGGGCCAAGGACGGTGCTTATTGCTTAGTGCTTACTGTACAAGTGTACAGTACAGTGGATCACTAATCATCCCAGCAAGTTGCTGACTCCATCACTCACCGCTCAAATGTTCACCAAACTCCCGGCCCCATTGGAAGTCTCATCAAAACCCCAATGATCTAGTTACCTTGCACGTACAAACACCACTCATGGCCATGTCTCCTGTCCCGTCACTTTGGTGATAGCTACACTTGAATCTTGATCTTTTCTTTCGTCAACCTTGACCTATAAATTCATAGCCAGCTGAACACAACCACTTCATTCACAAAGCAAGATACCAGCAACAATCTAACCATTGAGCATCAGATTAACAAAGTGCAGCTAGTTTAGCCAAAAACAAATCGGAACCATCAACCATGATCCACCCAAAGAAGCTTGCTCAGTTGGCCAAGAAGTTGCAGCAGAGGATGGTGACATCCAGCGGTTCCCGGCACACGGCAAGCACCACCGGCGATTGCTGCAACACGGCGTCGTCGTCTTTCGCCGGCAAGGGCCACTGCGCGGTGTACACC
This sequence comes from Oryza officinalis, assembly GCA_008326285.1. NCBI lineage: Eukaryota > Viridiplantae > Streptophyta > Magnoliopsida > Poales > Poaceae > Oryza > Oryza officinalis. The sequence continues at coordinate 33,691,200 of BDMV01000009.1, read as the reverse complement.
GCCGACGGGGCGCGGTTCGAGGTGCCATTGCTGTACCTTGGCACGGCGGTCTTCGGCGAGCTCCTCACCATGTCTAAAGAGGAGTTTGGCTTCGCCGGCGACGATGGCAGGATCACGTTGACGTGCGATGCGTCGGTGATGGAGTACGTCATGTGCTTGATTAGCAGAGAAGCCTCTGAAGAGGTCGAGAGGGCGTTCTTGAGCTCCATGACGAGACCTTGCCACAATGTCGGAGTAATAAACCATCAGTTTGCTGTTTGTACATAGATTCTGATGTAAAACTTAGGGCTATTAGATGAAATGAGTCGTTCAGATGATTACAGAAATTAATGTCACAAATTCTCTTCTTCCATCCATGTCTGAAACTCTGAACTAGTTGGTTATTGCGATGTCTGTACTATGTCGCTGCAAAGCATCTGCCAGGAGAGATTCTGGCCTCATCGGCCCGAACAGAGGAAATGGGCTAATCCATATCTAATCCCCGTGCCCTGGCTAAGAGAAATGAGACCTAAGCTCCGACCCCCTTTGCGAAATAACAGCACTCCAAAAAAAAAAAATCCTGGCCCTCGGGGGTTCCGAGAATAGAACTCCGAACCCCCTCTCTCCGAATTTGCTCACGTAGTACAGACCAGACAAGCGAAACATGGATTGGAATTAATCGTTTGCAGCCAAGAACAAGCAGCCGGTCTCATGCATAGAAGCCAACTGATCATGGCGCGGGGTTTCTTGTTTCTCTGATAGGTGATTAACAGATCCATCACTTAGAAACTTGGAACAATCTATGCTTCGTTTGCAGATGAATGAACTCGAGCTGACACTGACAGCGCCATGACATGGGCATGGTGCCATGAGAAGGACGACCTGGAGGACAGACTGAGCGCGACGGCCCGCCGGAGGGGGAAATTAAAGTCGCCGGCGATGAAAACCGGGACCGCGAAAAATATCACTGGGCCACATCGGCTGCATCCGGTGCACGCGGCATTTTGTCTCGTTGATTGATTGATTATGGGATAATCTATGTCTAATCCCCGTGTCCTCGCTAAGAGAAATAAAAAAAATAAATCGGCCTTTGGGGGTTCGGAGATTAAAACTCCGACCTCCCCTTTCTGATGGAGTAGTAATACTAGTGCAGTCCAGACAACGAAGCATGGATTGAAATTAATCAGAGCTGCAAATAAAAACGATTTTACCAGCCCAGATTCAATATCAGCGCAGATTGAATTGCTACCAGATTCGTATTTGATAATTTCCGAACGCTAAAATTAAAGAACTTTGCGCGCCGTTTGCTGTTTGCAATCTACTGGTTATTGCTGCTACTCTCAAACAATTCCCCGCCTATAAAAACTCTGACATTTTGATCCATCAACATCGAAATTTCCCTTGTTCTTTCCTTCTTTGAGATAACTCGCTCATGAAAGGGATATATATTTAATTTACAGAATATAAATGGAACTGTACTATACGTTCTGGAAGACGGCGGTGGGCTGTTCAGGATCGGCTGCCACGGCCGGCCAAGGTAGGTTTCCACGCTGCCGGCGGGGGCGCGTCGGAGGTCGTCGTCGGCGTAGATGTTGCATTCCTGGAACGAGAACCCGGTGGTGCTGGTCGCCGTGGCGCGGGACTGGGCGGTGATGGTGTTCTGCTGGCCGCGGAGGGGCAGGCGCGCGACGATTTCGCACTTCTGGAAGACGGCGGTGGCGTCGCCGAAGATGAAGTCGACGGTGCCGGAGATTTTGCACTCGCGGTAGAACTGCCTGTTGCTCTTGGCGTACAGCGTGTCCTGGTACGCCCTGATGCCGCAGCGGTACAGCGCGGAGGTGTCTGAGTTGGACAGGAGCGCCACCGCCTGCTCATTCTCTGCTCCGGCCGTGTTCTCGATTGTCAGCTCACGGGCTACGAAGCCAATGCCATCAACACCTGTACACACATATATTCTCACATACATAAAAGACTTCTAGTGTAAAATGTACTATTAAATCAAAGAAAAAATATGATACTTACTGACTGTGCCCGTCTTGGACGTCGACGAAACGCCGCCGCGCACGCTTTGGTGACCGCTGATGATCGTAGCTTCCATCCCGTCTCCAATCAGCGTCAGATTCCATGTATTTTGGCCTATGGTGATGACCTCGTTACAAGTTCCTTTCTTGATGTATATGACATACCTTTTGCTGCTCTTCAACGGCGCGGCTGCGACAGCGTCCGCGATCGTGGTGTAGTTGCCTGAGCCGTCTGCTGCGGCGACGGCATCGGCGGCGGGCGGCGGGTTGCTATCCAGGATATCCATATGATCACGAAGCTGATGCATCTCTAGCTCGATTGTTTGCAATGCCGCGGATTTGGTGTTCTGTGTGTTGATCGTCGATGAAGCATGAACTAGAGCAATCTGGACTTGATCGATGTGGTTTGACAACGGATCCTGTGGCTCTGAATTTATAGGTTCCGGGTGATCTTCAAATGGAAAATTAAACTACGAAATGAACTCCAACTCAGTTTGACAAAAAGGGAGAGTGACGAAGGCTAGCTAGCTGATCTCTGTTCGGATGGATCGGCCAAGACAGGAAAGATAAGCCTCAAGCTTTCTAAATTCAATCCGGCATTTGCATTTATTTGCATATCATTTCCAATTTTTACGTGCTCTGGAATGGATTAGACCGAGACGAGGACGCCTGACCGATCTTGGATCGTTCGAGCATAAACCTCAAGCTTTTCTAGTGTTATTTTGACACTTTCCTTTACTATTGTATCATTTCCATTTTCACGCATTATCTATTTTTTTTTCCTTTTTTACGAACAGCGGCAGTCCGACACGGCGACCTTTTCCTTCTTGCCACAACTTGCCGAATATGCATTCTACTATTTCTTTTTTTAGACTGGTCACCGGGGGTATGCATTCTACTAGTGTAGAGCCTTTTCATATATCCTCTCAAATCTCTCTGTTTCCCGCCAATTTATTTTTTTTGGCCAACCGAGCGAGCTTTTTCTTTTTTCTGGAAAGTGATGAGCAGCTAGCTCTGTTGGGTGGAAGCTTGGTGCAGTGGATGCTTCCTTTGTGGATTTATAGCTCAGCTGGAAGAGCGCGGTGATCTGATAGCGAAATCAGCACGCTGCCTGTAATGTCGCGCCGATCGGATTTTGACGGAGAACAAAGCCGCCGGCGCCAGCCGACCGCGAGGGCCACATCAGCCGTATTCCGGCATCGCCAGATGACGTCATGATCCAGCGATTTCAGGCGTCCTCTTTCAGTGTCAAAACCAGGGGCACCAAAACAATTCAGACAAGAAAACCATGGCTTCAATGAATCAGTTCCTCATGCAACGACACAATTCAGACATGCATAGTGATAATGAGGTCCCAGACTCTGGGGCATGGACGATGCGATCGCCAATCATCCCAGCAAGTTGCAACTGGCTCCATCACTCACCGCTCAGCCCTTCACCAAACAGTTGGTCCCATGGAAATCTCATCAAAATCTCGATGAAATGTGCAACTCTGCACATACAAACATCACTCATGGCATTGTCTCCTGCCCATCACTTTGGTGATAGCTACACTTGAACCTTACCTTCATTAATCTTCAGTTCTTCACCTATAAATTCTTGGCCAGCCGAACACACCCACTCCATTCACAAACAAGATACTAGCAATCTAAGCATCCAATTTCAGATAATCAGGCTGCATCTAGTACGTTTAGCCAAAAAACTCAGCACAGCCATGATTCATGCAAAGAAGCTTGCTCAGTTGGCCAAGAAGTTGCAGCAGAGGATGGTGTCAGCCGGTGGTAGCCGACAGAAGGCGGTCACCGCCGATGATTGCTGCAGCACGGCGTCTCTGTCCCTCGCCGGCAAGGGCCACTGCGCGGTGTACACCGCCGACGGGGCAAGGTTCGAGGTGCCATTGCCGTACCTCGGCACGGCGCTCTTCAGCGAGCTGCTGACGATGTCCCAGGAGGAGTTTGGCTTCGCAGGAGACGACGGCAAGATCACGTTGCCGTACGATGCGTCAGTGATGGAGTATGTCTTGTGTCTGCTTAACAGAGATGCCTCTGAAGAGGTCGAGAGGGCGTTCTTGAGCTCCATGGCGAGGCCTTGCCGCAATGTCGGAGTAATCAGCCACCAATTTGCTGTTTGTACATAGCTCATTAGCTCCTGATGTAAACTCATCCAGATGATACAAAAATAGCACAACTTTCCTGTCAGAATTCTTGCTTTCGTGTCTCAAATCGTTGAGGTCTGTACTCTGTACTCCGTCAGATGCGATCTCCTGTATTAATGACCTTCCGATCAAAATCGCACGGTGCAGATCGATTCGAGCGGAGAAGTCTGGAGTCTTTTGCAGATAAGACACTCGAGTTACCCAAAATTACCTTTTCATCCACGACTGTGAGGGTTACTGTTTGCTTGCTCGCGCCGCCGCCGCCGCCGGGGCTCCGTTACCCACCATGCGACCACCGTCGTGGACCCAGCCTAATGGCGGCGATGGGCGCGGTGTCAGGGTCCGCGGGAGTGTGCTCGCGGCATCTAGAGGTGGCCAAACGGGCGGCCCGGCCCGGCACGGCCCGTTTCGGCACGGCCCGTTAGGCACGGCTCATGAAACGGGCCGTGCCGTCCCGGCCCACGTGCCGAGCCGCCGGCCCACGTGCCGAGCCGCCGGCCCAAGCACGGCCCGTGGATGGCCGGGCCGTGCCCGTGCCAGCATGGCATGTGTGTGGCCCGCCGTGTCAGTACGGGCCCGTGAATGGAAAATGGGCCGTGGACGGGGCACGGTCGCCCCAGGAACCGAAATGGCGCGGAGGGATGCGATACGGACTTGCGGAGGTGGCTGGCGGGCTGGGCCATCGGCTAGGAGGGGTGCTCAACGGACTTGCGGAGGCGGCTAGCGGGCTGGGCCGTCGGTTGGGAGGGATGAGATACGGACTTGCGGAGGGATGAGATGCGGACTTACTACAGTAACCGTGCCGTGCCGTGCCGTGCCGGCCCGCGGGCTCGGCCGGCGGCCCAAGCAGGCCGTGCCGGCTACAGGTTCCGCCGTGCCTCGGGCCGCCCGTTTTGGCCCGGCCCGTTTGGCCACCTCTAGCGGCATCCCATTGCTTCGACTCTAGGGCACCTCTCCATGTTCTGGTGAGGGTTTTGGATCGAAATGGATCCTCTAATCGGTAGAAAATTTGATCGATTTACATTGTTTATTTGTAACGGTGTATGCAGAGATTTGTCGATGGTTTGCTGATTTGTTGTATTGCACCTGTTTAAGATTTGGGCATATAGTGCATACTTTCTGAAATCGCAAATTAGGATTTTTCTAATAGAGTAATAGTAGTTCCCCTAATTTTATTTTTTCTTCTGCAGTTTTGCTAGGTATTAAAGTGCATAATCAGATGGTGATATATGATAAAGAGAGATTATGCACTGGAAGTGCTCCTTTCCGTTGCTGGTAAGTTGTTATTACCTCTCAAAGATGTCTCATTTTCCCCCAATTCATGCTTGATTTCAACATAAGTACACTTCATGTTCTGACTCTGAGTCTCTTCCCTAATATGTTTTTTTTCCTTTTCCATAGCAATAGTCACCTTCAGGGTTCTAGTAGCTGAACGTTGAATGCAGTCTATATTTCAAGTCTGTCTCAGACTGTCCTAAGTTCACTAGAAATCCTGTTCATTACTCTCTATCCTGCTTTGTTGATATATTAGGGAAGTCTCCTGTCTAGTTTTTATGAAAAAAAAAATAGCACTTCCAAAGTGTCCTATATTTCGCTAAAAAAACCATTTGTCCTAGTTGATAACGATGACAGCAACTTAGCTGTATTGAAACCTGAAACCTGAAACCAGTCAATGCCCGGAAGAAACTATACAGACCAAGAAGCATGGACAGAATCAATGATTCTTGGGTATGGCATGCTGCAGATGAAACTACAAACATAAAACTTTAGATATTGTAGCAAGTTGCCAGGATTGAATCATCGTCAGATAACAAGGATTATTCAACCGTCCTCTTTCAGTGCCAAAACTAGGGGCAGCAAACAATTCCATCTGTCAAGGAAACCATGGATTGAATTAATCATTTGTAACTCACAAGACACGCATGCTACAAAAGCGCAACTAAAATGGACCGATCCAGACTTCCAGAGCAATGCCCTGGACATGCAAGTTGCCTGGATCAACCACCGTTTTGAACACAAGACAAGCTGTGCGGGCTCTTTCAGTTCCTCATGCAGCAAACACGATTCAGACATATATAGTGATATGGAGGTCCCAAACTCTGGGCCATGGATGATGCTTACAGTAGATCGATCATCCAGCAAGTTGCATTGGCTCCATCACTCAGCGCTCAAATGTTCACCAAACAGCCGGTCCCATGTGAGTATAATCAAAATCTCAATGATCCTGCAACCTTGCACGTACAAACACCACTCATGGCCATGTCTCCTGGCCCATCACTATCTTTCCTTCAGTTTTCTCCTATAAATTTGGCCAGCTGAACACATCCACTTCATTCACAAACAAGATACTAGCAATCCAAGAACCGAGCCTCTGATCAACAAAGTGCAGTTGATTTCGCCAAAAACAAGGCAGAACCATGATCCATGCAAAGAAGCTTGCTCAGTTGGCCAGGAAGTTGCAGCAGAAGATGGTGTCAGCCTCAGCCGGTGGTGGCCGGCACACGGCAGGAACCAGCAATGGTTGCTGCAGCACGGCATCTCTCACCGGCAAGGGCAACTGCGCTGTGTACACTTCCGACAGGGCACGGTTCGAGGTGCCATTGCCGTACCTTGGCACGGCAGTCTTCGGCGAGCTCCTGATGATGTCTCACGAGGAGTTTGCTTCGCAAGCGAAGATGGGTGGATCACGTTGACATGCGACGCCTCTGTGATGGAGTACGTCATGTACTTGCTTAGGAGAGATGCCTTTGAAGAGGTCGAGAGGGCGTTCTTGTGCTCCATGGCGAGGCCATGCCACAATGTCCGAGTTCTCAACCATCAACTAGCTGTTTGTACATAGCTCCTCATGTAAAATGTAGGATTACTACAAGAAAACGAATTATTCAGATGATACAAAAATACCAGCACAAATTCTATTGGCAATATTCTTTCTTCCTTTTCTGGAGTCTGAAGTCTGAACTCGTTGGTTCTTGGGTCTCTGTACATTCTGGAAGAAGCGAGTTGAGGACCTTCCGATCAAACATCGAACGGTACAGATCGATTTGAGTGGAGCATTTACAGAAAAGGCACTAGAATTACCCTGAATTACCATTTCATCCATCAAGGTAGTTCTTTGAGGGCCACTATTTACTCTCAGTTCTCGCCGCCGCCAGCCGCCATGGGGCTCCCATCTCTGGCTACCGCGATGGATTCTTCTGCTCCTCCCTGGCATTTGGGGAGCCCGCTTGACGGCGGGCTGGGTGGGGTGTCAGCGTCCGCGGAAGTGTGTGCTCGTGGCATCTCATCTGCTCGACTCAGGTCTAGGGCATAGAAAACGATTTTGATCAATTTAGATTGTTTATTTGTAGTGGTGAATGCAGAGATTGTCTATGGTTTGCTGATTTGCTATATTACACCTGTAACCTGTTTAAGCTTTGGGGTATATAGTGGATGCTTTCTGAAATCGCAAAGAAGGATCTCTCTAATAGAGTAATAGTAGTTCCCCTAATTTTCCTTTTTTTCTTCTTCTAGGTGTTAAAGTGCAGGATCAGATGGTGATATATGATAGAGAGAGATTTTACACCTAAAGTGACCATCAGACATATCAAAGATGTTAGTATGTTACTACTATGAGCATAATGGAGAACTTCTGCCCAAAAGACTAAAGTTTTAGGACTGTTGCCTACAGGTTATTTGCTGTATATACGCAGAATTTTGTGATCTTCTGACGGACCAAAGTTGCTCCTTTCCATTGCTTGTAAGTTGTTACCTCTCAAAGATGTCTTTTTTTTTCAATTCATGCTTTGGTTTCAACATACATTCATAGGTTGATTCTGAATTTCTGATGCGTTCTTCGAAACAAGGATATACTCATTATTGCATCTCGATTTGTTTTTTTCCTTCTACCTAGCAAAGTCGCCCTCAGGGTTCTACCTCCGCACTAGCTGAATGTTTAATGCAGTCTACTATACTTAAGTCTGTTTCAGACTGTCCTACTCCTATATAGTTCACTAAAAATCCTATTCATTACTCTCCATCCTGCTTTATTGAGATATTAGTAAAGTCTACTATTTATTTTTTATGACAAATTAGCACTTCCAAAGTGTCCTATATTTCTCTAAAAAAATCAATTGTTCTATTTGACGACGACGACGACGACGACTTAGCTATCTTGAAACCTGAAACCAGTCAATGCCCATAGAAACTATGCAGACCAAGAAGCATGGACTGAATGAATGATTCAATGCTATGACATGCTGCAGCTGAAACTACAAACATAAACCTCTAGATATTGCAGAAACTGGAAACCAGGCAATGCCCACGGAAACTATGCAGACCAAAGAACATGGACTGAATCAATGATGAATGGTATGGCATGCTGGTGAAACTTAAAACAAAAAACTCTAGATATTGTCGCAAGTTGCCTGGATTGAACACCCATATGATCAAGATGGCTCGGATAGGAGCATCCAATCTAGCTGAGGGTTCTACCAGTTCTGCGCGCCACAGCACAAAGGGGACATGACCAAATGGCTGGTTGGTCCATAGGTTCTGATGCTTAAAGGCTACCTAGTTTACAAGTCAGTAATACAGTACATCGCCAATCATCGAACTAGTCGCAGAGGCTCCACCACTCAGCTAACAGCCGGTCACATTAAAATGTCCTCACCGTCTCCTACTGCAACAATTGTGCGGCAACATTCATGGCTTTGTCTCCTCTGGTCCCGTGCTCCACTTGGCTGCCCATGCACTGGCCTCTCTTCCTTCCCCTATAAATCCATTGCCTTATCAACACAACCACTTCATCTGCAAACAGCATAGCAATCTAAGCATCTCTACCTCACACCTTCAGAGAAAAAGTTCATTTAGCCAAGAACACAGCAGAACCATGATCAGTTCAAGGAAGCTTGCTCAATTGGCCAAGAAGTGGCAGAGGATGGTGGCATCCAGTGGGCAGCAGACTGCAAGCATCGATGGATGCTGCAGCACATCCACAGCGTATGTCGCAGACAAGGGCCATTGTGTGTTGTACACCACTGATGGGGCACGGTTTGAGGTTCCACTGATGTACCTCAACACGGCGATCTTCTGTGAGCTCTTAAGGATGTCTCAAGAGGAGTTTGGCTTTGCAAGCGACGACAAGATCACATTGCCTTGTGATGCCTCAGTGATGGAGTACGTGATGTGTTTGATTAGGAGAGACGCCTCTGAAGAGGTTGAGAGGGCGCTCCTGAGCTCCATAGTTAGGCCATGTCATAACACTAGTGTGGTTCCACCAATGAGACTCAATCAGCAATTTGCTGTTTGCAGCTAGTCTGTATGGTTTTTGTTCAATCCGATGTAAATAATCAGGATTATAGAATATGAGACAAAGGTACAAACTTTTCCTAGCAGACCAGCGCAACAATTTTGTCTGAAAAATGTTGATTTCCTGCTGTTATTCTCATCAGCATCCTTTTCCCTATTAGGTGTTACAGATAGAATTCGAGCAGTTTTCTAACTGAATTATCCATTCATAAATTTTGAAAGAATTTTACTTTTGTTGAGTAAAAAATGATGTCTAGGAATTTACGCATGGCAAACGTTGATGAAAAATAAACAATCATAGGGGCTTAACAACTGCGTTGGAGCTGCTATTTTCTCCCTTTTATTATTTTCTTGATCTTTATTTTTCTCTCTTGTAATCTTTTCCTCTAATGGAAGAAATTAACAGCTCTCATGCCATGTCTCAGAAAGATATATGACTGACTCAAGTCTTATTCATAAACGTGGTCCAGTAGGACCGTCCTAACTCAATGATAACACCAGCTGAGTTGTTGTCCTGTAGGTCCATATGGGAAAGTATAGGAAGAAACAATGAAATGGAGTTCACATGAGATGTTGCTAGCCAAATAGTCCATCTTCTAAACAGGCAATATGACATTGTTGAGAAAATTCTTATTTTTTTTAGACCACCGAGCGCATTTAATCTGATAGTTCAGGAAAAACGCGTTCTGGGCATGAAGTCCTCTCAACCAAGGGCCACTTTTTGATATTTTAAACATGAAACTATCAAACACCTAATATATTTGATATCTCATTGCAGACTCAGAAATGGCACTGATCTGACATGTTGGACCCAACTTACATGCGGTCGTCACGAGGCATGCTTCTTGGACACCAAAACAGGTCAGTCTGGCCACGCAATGTGGTGTCCATGCATCCACACACTGTTTTTATGGCTCCAACAAGCACTCAACTGATGGCCCTAGAGAAATCCAATCAAAACCACATAGCTTGGCCTTGAAACATTGCATGTTCTGAGCTCATGGCCTGTGTCCCTTGCCAGCTTGCACTGATAGTTGCACTTAAACCACATGCCTCTCTTTCCCCTCAACCCTATAAATCCATCATTTTGGAACTTCCACTTCATCATCCACAACCTAAACATATCTCCTAGCTGAATACTACCTTGTACAAAACAATTCAGGCAAGAAAGAAGGAGAGCAACCATGATCAGTGCCAAGAGACTCGCTCAAATGGCAAAGAAGTGGCAAAGAATGGCAGCCCTCGGGAGGAAGAGGCTCACATGGACGACGCCCAAAGCAACCGATGAATGCTGCAGTTCTGTGGCAGTGAAGGGCCATTGCATCATGTACACTGCCGACGGGAGGCGGTTCGAGGTCCCGTTGGCGTTCCTCTCCACAACGATCTTCGCAGAGCTCCTCAGGATGTCTCAGGAGGAGTTTGGCTTCACAAGTGACGGAGGGATCACATTGCCTTGTGATGCAGAGGTTATGGAGTATGTCATGTGCTTGCTCAGAAGAAATGCATCAGAGGAAGTTGTCAGGGCATTCCTGAGCACCATTCTGAAGCCTTGCCACTATGGGAGTGGCTTTGCGCAATCCTTGGGGTCTGTCCATCAAGTAGCAGCTTCTAGCTCCTGAAAAATATGTAGAGTTAATCTTTTTCATTTTTCTTCTTCTGAATGATGTAAATATGGAGACATGAAGTTGGAAATAGAAATTGCAATTATTCACATAAAAGGAAAACCTGTTCGTTCTCTGTCTTCTCTTTACTGAAGTTGTTTGTTACTCCTGAGTTGCAATTCTGTGTGTTTTCTAATCAAAGCTCAGGTTATGTGACCAATGAGTATTTTTTATTGCATAAGAGATGTTGTACATGCTTTGGACTAGACCAACGATATGGCATATTGATTCGTACAGGTAGTTCAGAAATTTCTGGATACTATTATACAGGTGAAGAAAGAAAAATGATGGAAGCAAACAGTCAAGCAAAGCTATCTAGCGCTATCAGTCAAAACTTGAAGCACAGCTTGCTAACAAGTCATGTTCAGAATCATGTATGGATGTACATTATTCTGAAATCCTCTTTGGCCTAAAAATGCAGAGAAAAATAATTGAAGAAGCTCTGAATCCTTGGTCGTCTTGCATTCCTGGGTGATGTAAACTGTAACATGTTCCAATAGGAACTGGAACAAGTAATGCCGCAAAATTATGGTCTCAAAATTTAACATCTTAAAACTAACTCAATTGGAAACAGGCCGTGTAGAAAAATATGATCTCAAAATGAAAGTTTAAATGAAAAAGAATGTACACAGATTCAACAACAAAACATGTCAAATGAATAAACACAGATGGCCTGGCATTCCTCTCAATCAAGAGAAAAGGAGAGGGAAATATGGCATTCTAGCAAGATGTATATTACTATTTATGGATATGTGTTCTTGCCTAAAATGTTGCACTGAGAAGCTCATCTACAACTAGAAACATCATGTGCAAATGCAACACATGCAGACCGAGAAGTCGAATACGACATCAGAGCCGCTTTCTTTAGCTTCTGGAAACGTGATTCAAATGATTATTCAGGTACAATAATCTTACGATACAATATCCTTTTAAAAAGGAAATACTCACAGCAATAATCCTCCAAAAGAAATGAAGTGCGAGAAAGAACAACTAAATGGACACCACATGAGATGCTGGAGGCAAAATTAGACCATGTGGTAGACTAAACTTATTCTTATGAATGTTCAGAAACAACATATCAGGGATTCCGGGGCGTGAGCAATGCATATCACAATTCCAAGGCTGCATTCAGAGCACCAATTTGGGTAACTGAGAGCACTACAAGCTGTATATAGTACTGAATCTAAGAGCCACCGGTATTCCAATAGAAACTGAAAACGATGGGTCCAATTAACATGTTCTCACGCGGCTTGTTCCCAACGCAGTTCAGTATGGCAGCCACCAATTTTTTTCTTTTGAAACAAAGTATGGCAGCCACCAAATGATTGAAAGCAACTGGCTCTTACTACTATCGGTTCCAGCATGCACCGAAAACTTGCTCCCATCAAAATCTGATACAAATCAACCATGCCACGACATCGCACGCACCATTCCCATGGCCTTGTCCCTTGCCAACTAATCTCAATGACATCTGTACCGCGCCTCTTCTCCATGGTCTATAAATTCAGCATCTAGCAGACTGAGCACCATCACATTTCATCAACTCATCCACGAAGCGAGCATCGCACCACATAGCACATCTCATCAGATTTCCAGCTGAAAACCGAGATCAAGAATCAATCATGATCAGTGCCAAGAGACTTGTTCAACTGGCCAAGAAGTGGCAGAGGATGGCAGCACTTGGAAGGAAAAGGCTCACAATGAAAGAGTGCTGCACTTCTGTAGCCGGCAAGGGCCACTGTGTCATGTACACAGCGGACGAGAGCCGATTTGAGGTCCCGTTGGCGTACCTCGGCACTGCCGTCTTCAGTGAGCTCCTCAGGATGTCCCAGGAGGAGTTCGGCTTCACAAGCGAAGGCAGGATCATGTTGCCTTGTGATGCTGCTGTAATGGAGTATGCCATGTGCTTGCTCAAGAGAAATGCTTCAGTTGAGGTGGAGAAAGCATTGCTGAGCTCCATGGTGGCACCTTGCCACTACACCGGTTGTATGGTGCCAACCGTTGGAGTCAACCAGCATATTTCTTGCTTGTAGTTTCCGGAAGAAGAGCCAAGTCTTCTCCTGTAGTTGTATTATATCTGTATTATACCTGGATCAGTTTAGAACAGTTAGATGTAGGTAATAGAAAGAGGAAAATTGCCATGTAAGCATTTCAATCTTGCAAGCAATCAAAGAAAACGTCCAGCCAACATATGCTGTCATTTTTTCCTTAAATTGATGTTGCACAGAGGAATGAATTGCACTCTCTTATGTTACATGAAATTGTTGACTGCACAGAGCATTATCAACAAGTGTCTGTACAATCTACTTTGCGCTCCTTACAAAACAAAAATGAATAAATGAAATGGTAAGGTGGCACAATTCAGAAATAATGACTTAAGTAATGTAAAAATCAGAAATAACAAGGACTTAAGTAATGTAAAACTCATAATTAGGCCCCACAAACAACATTTTCAACAATGGATCGTTGGACAAAGATTTCAGAAGGCCATTACAGATCAGAAGTAATAAGGACTTTAAGTAATGTAAAAATCATGACAGACGGAGACCCAATTATTTTAAATCAGTAGTAAAAGGCCGACTTTTGGAGAAAACCATGTGATGATGTTTAGCTGCTATCAGAATAAAATATTAAAATGTCATTGAAGTTATAACTTTTAAAGCAGCCACTGTGTCATCCATCATAATCATAAGACTACTCATTTTTTCCTTCACAATTTTCAGTAAAATTTTCCATACCATGGTTTGCAGCTGGTTGTAGACCCATAGGGAAGCCCAGGGAAAATGCCGAGAACTCGGTGCCACATGCGATGCTACAAAAACCAGGTAGGCCATCAATCAGAATTATGTAGGCTGTACTGTTCAACAGTTGCACACAATGATCAGTTAACATGGTCCTTTTCACACCAAATAAAATTTTTAAGAGGTTATTCAAGTAAAGCATACACATACAAATCCAATAGAGACAACTTCTCATCTGCTAGTTGCAGAACCAAGTGCTACCCATCCCTGTCATGCAGTCTCAGTTGTGTTGCATTTCAAAGTACAAAAACAGGAAGCAGTAATCAATCTGAATCTGAAATATTTATTAGCTCCAATAAACACAAGCAAATAACTTTTCACTCCCACAAAATGTGCCGAACACTGGACCAGAGGTGCCTTCACCATACTTGTCTGCTATTATCTCATTGCACAATAGCTGATGGAACTGCCCCTCACGCTGTCACGACATGGACCCAATTAAACATGGGGTCATCGTGCTCCTCATTCACTAAACATGTCAGTATGTCACTGTGGCATCAAGTGCATATAGCGGTGCGTGCAGAACTCAACCACTAAGACATGCACGAAGCAAACACTTGTCCCTATCAAAATCTAATTCAATCATGCTGCAGTATCATGGCCCTGTCCCTTGCTGATACTTCTGACCAACCTAGACACTCACACCATCATTTCCCTCATCTATAAATTCAGACTAGCTATCTCAATATCATCAGTTCATCAGCTCCTCCAGAGACGGAAACTGAGAATCACACCTTATAGCATACCTATTCAAATTTTCAGCTGAAAAAACCAGCCAACCAACCATGATCAGCGCCAAGAGACTGGTTCAATTGGCAAAGAAGTGGAAGAGGATGGCAGACCTTGGAAGGAAGAGGATCATGGGAAAGGCCCAAGAAACTGAAGAATGCTCCACTTCTGTAGCAGTCAAGGGGCACTGCGTCATGTACACAACCGATGGGAGGCGGTTCGAGGTCCCATTGGCATACCTTGGCACAACGGTCTTCAGTGAACTCCTGAGGATGTCCCAGGAGGAGTTTGGCTTCACAAGCGACGGGAGAATTGTGTTGCCTCGTGATGCTGCAGAAATGGAGTATGCCATGTGCTTGCTCAAGAGGAATCCATCAGTCAAGGTGGTGAATGCATTGCTCAGCTCTATGCTGATGCGTTGCCACCGCACTGGTAGTATGGTGCCAACTGTCGGAGTCAACCAGCAAATTTCCTGCTTGTAGCTTCCTGAAGAAGAGCCATATGGTTTGTCCTGTAATTGTACTCTATTCTGTATTATATCTGGATCAATTCAAAACAGTTAGATGTAGCTAATAGGAAGAGGAAAATTGCACTGTAAATCCTTTTGATCTTGCAATCAATCAAGAAACAAGCAGTCAGCTTATGCATCCATTTTGTCCGTTAAATTATTGTTGCATACACGTTAACAGTATGATTGCACATATTTCATATGAGAATTGTTGACTGCACAGAGTACTCTCACTACTCAACAAGTTTCTGTACAATCTGTTCTGCAGTTCTGATAAAATAGTGAGGAAATGAAATGATCAGGTGGCACAAACAGCGTTTTCAATGATGACTCGTTGGATAAAGACTTAATAAGACCATTAAGAATCATAAATAATGACTGAAGTAATGTGAAAATAAAATAATAGAATGAGACAAATCATTCTAAGTCAGCAGTAAACAGCTGATTTTGGAGAAAAAACATGATGTTTAGCTTCTACCAGAATAAAATGTTGTTTATGTAAAAAAAGAATAAAATGTTGTTGAAGATATAACCTTTAAAGAAGGCAGTAGCCAGTAGGCGTGAACATGCCCAAAGGCATAAGAGTACTCCATTTTTCTTTCACATTTTTCATCTAAATTTTCCACACCACTGTTTGCTGCTGGTTGTAGACCCACAGGAAAGCCCAGGGAAGATGCTGAGAACTCGATGCCACATGAGATGCTGCAAATCAGATAGGCCATCAATCAGAATTAGATAAGACACACTGTTCAGCAAGTTGCACACAATGATCAGTTAGCGTGCCCCCTTTCACACCTAATCAAATTGTTAATCAGGCTATATAAGTACAGAGTACGCACGCAAATCCAATGGAGGCGACTTCTCATCTGCTAAATAAAGACTACTGATTGCTGAATCATAAGTGCTAGACATCCCTGTCCTGTAGTCTCTGTTGTGTCGTATTGTGAAGTATAAAAATAGGATGCCTAATCATTTTGAAATACTTGGATTGTGCAATAAACATAAGGAGATAATCCTTCACTCTCATCAGAAGATGCCAAACAAAATGGAACCCATCAATACAAAGCTGGACCAGACTACCAGAGGTGCCTTCACCATACCTGTCTGCTATTATCTCATTGCACAATAGTGGATGGAACTGCCCCTCACGCCGCCACACGTTGAACCCAATTAGCATGGGGTCCTCGTGCCCCTCATCCACTAAACATGTCACAATGGCATCCGGTGTGCTGAACTCAACCACTAAGACATACATGCAGCAAACACTTGTCCCCATCAAAATCTAGTTCGATTAGTTAAACTCAGCATCACATGTTGCAGTATCATGGTCCTGTCCCTTGCTGATACATCTGACCGACATCGACGATGGCATGTTTCACTGGCATGCCATCATTTCCCTCATCTATAAATTCAGAGACTAGCTATCTCAGTATCATCAGTGCATCAACTCGTTTAGAGTCAGAAACTGAGCATCACACTTCATACCATAGCTATTCAAATTTCCAGCTGAAAAAACCTACCAATCAACCATGATCAGCGCCAATAGATTGGTTCAATTGGCAAAGAAGTGGCAAAGGATAGCTGCACTTGGAAGGAAGAGGATCATGGGAAAGGCCCAAGAAACTGAAGAATGCTCCACTTCTGTAGCAGTCAAGGGCCACTGCGTCATGTACACAGCCGACGGGAGGCGGTTCGAGGTCCCGTTGGCGTACCTTGGCACCGTGGTCTTCAGTGAATTCCTGAGGATGTCCCAGGAGGAGTTTGGTTTCAGGAGCGACGGCAGAATTGTGTTGCCTTTTGATGCTGCAGAGATGGAGTATGCCATGTGCTTGCTCAAGAGAAATCCCTCAGTTGAGGTGGTGAATGCATTGCTCGGCTCTATTCCGATGTCTTGCCACTGCACTAATCGTATGGTGCCAACCGTCCGAGTCAACCAGCAAATTTCCTGCTTGTAGCTTCCCGAAGAAGAGCCATATGTCTTCTCCTGTAGTTGTACTCTATTCTGTATTATATCTGGATCAATTCAAAATAGTTAGATGTAGCTAATAGAAAGAGGAAAATTGCTCTGTAAAGCTTTCCGATCTTGCAAGCAGTCAAGAAACAGCCTGTCAGCATAAGCAAACCATTTTTTCCTTAAATTATTGTTGCATACAGGAATGATTGCGCATATTTCATATGAGAATTGTTGACCGTAAAGAGTACTTTCAATACTCAACAAGTTTCTGTACAATCTATCTGCGGTTCTGATAAAATAGTGAGGAAATGAAATGATCAGGTGGCACAAACAACATGTTCAATGATCAATTGTTGGATAAAGACTTCAGAAGGCCATTAGGAATAAAAAATAATGACTGAAGTAATCTGAAAATAACAAAATGGAAGGTGGCAAATCATTTTAAGTCAGCAGTAAAATACTAATTTTGGATAAAAACAAGTAATGATGTTTAGCTGCTACTAGAATGAAATGTTGTTGAAGATACGACCTTTAATGAAATGTTGCACTGTTTATCACTGTTTGACACTGTTTATCACTATTTTTTCGGGCTCGCCAATCCTGTCGAACTGCCGCAGTTCGACAGGTCCTCGACGGGGGCCTGTCGAACTGCCGCAGTTCGATATGTCCCCTGTCGAACTTTGGTTGTTCGATGGGGTGCTAAACTTGCAATTTCATTCAATCGACCTCTATTTTTGCAATTATCTATTAAAAAAGTATTATTTCTAAAAAAAACTCCCTGAAGTCAAGCATGTTGAGACCCTGATTCCAATTCCTTTATGTGGTTTATCTGGAATAGGTTGATGTAAGATAGTTAGATAATAGATAAAAGGAAAGTGAAATATGCTGTGTAAAGCCATTTGATCTTGCAAGTAATCAAGCAGAAATATGGCCAACCAGTAGCTGCAGCCATTTTTGCTTACATTTACATTGCCTATAATAGTGAATATGCCATTCTTTTCGAAATTGCTGATGAAGAATGCATGGAAAGTTTCTCTGCAATCTATCATATAAGATTCTCACCTTAAGAAATATAAGATCCTGTTAGAAAAATGAATAAGTGAAAGTAGAGCAATTTTCAATGATGAACCCTCAAGATAGAACTTACAAAGGCCCTCAGGATGACAAGGAAAACAGATTTCATTAGCTCTATAATGCCAGATTTTGGAGTTTGAACAAGTGAGTGATATTTAACTGATAACACAAATTCTACGTCCTCAAACAATAAAATTGAATATAAGAAATTTGTCAGCATAATAGAAGACTTGACTAGCGATTCACTAAATGGAAAACTGAACTGTAGTGTTGTGAGGGCTCCCCTCTATTTCTTTTAAAAAAACCGATTCACTAAGTAAATGGTCTTCAGGCTGGCAGCTGGTTGTAGGCCCACAGGAAAGTTCAGAGAAGCTCACAAGAAATGGATGCCACATGCAATGCTAGAAGTCAGGTCGGCCATCAATCAGAATGGAGATGGGAGATAGGGACTGTTCGGTAAGTTGTATACTCTGCATTGTTTAACAAACTCCCTTTCAGACCTAATCAAATTGTCAAGAGCGTACATAAGTACATTGCAAACTGGCCATACCCATGATAATGGCACTTAAATTGATTGCAACTCAGGATGAAGCACTGCAAACTGCTAAGTACAAGAACAGGATCCCCCCATCATTGTGAAAATGATTGGTCTTTCAATTAACATATGCAACTAATCTTTCACTATCAGCACAAGGCTTGTCTGCAATATCTCATTGTACAACAGCTGAGGAACTGACCTTTCACACATTGGACCCAATTTGCATGGGGTCCTCATGCCACTTATCCACTAAGCATGTTATATGGTGGTGCACTGTTAATGTGCCCATCACAAATCAAACAGTTGGCACTAAAGCAATATCAAATCTTGATCACCTTGCCTTGATCAGATTGGAACATCGCATATGACATGCTCATGGCCTTGTCTCCTTACCCAACATTTCCAACCATGCTGACACTTGGCTGGATGCCTCCTTCTCTCCAGCTATAAATCCATGGCTAAGTGGCCTCCAAACACCATCACTTCATCCACGAACAAAGCATTGCAACTCAAGTAGAGGTTTCCAGCTTCCGCCCTCCAGAAAAAAAGAATCAACCATGATCAGCACCAAGAGAATTGCTCAACTAGCAAAGAAGTGGAGAAGGATGGCAGCCCAGGGAAGGAAGCAGCTTACAATGATGGCAACACAAGAAGCTGAAGGATGCTCAATAACGGTGGCAGGCAAGGGCTACTGCATCATATACACCGCAGACGGCATGCGGTTTGAGGTGCCATTGCAGTACCTCGGCACGATGGTCTTCAGTGAGCTCCTAAGGATGTCACAGGAGGAGTTTGGCTTCACAGGTGATGGAAAGATCACATTACCATGTGATGCCATGGTGATGGAGTACGTGATGTGCTTGCTTAGAAGAAATGCTTCAGTAGATGTTGAGAAGGCATTCTTGAGCTCCATGGTGATTTCGTGCCACTACGCAAACAATGCGGTACCGCCTCTGGGAGTAAACCTGCAAGTTGCTATTTGCAGCTCCTAGTATAGTCATTTCTTAAGCACTCTTGCATGTAAAGTAGTTCTAGATAGAAGGAAAAAGGAAGCTGTACATTCTCTCCTCTGACAAAATTTGGCATCTGTTTCTGCCACTTTGATAACATCGGTATGTGAATCCATTTTTTATCTGGCAAGGCTGAAGCCAACCAAGGAGAAACCAGGTCAATCACAGCCGACAGTCATAATTCATATTATTTTCCACTGCGTTTCTTTAAAAAGTACAGGATCTGCAGACAAGAAAAATACAGGAGCCACATATTAGCACATACTAGAACAGATGTTTTCTGAACTTTTAAAAAAAAAGATGAAGAGAGGAAACTAAAGCCAGCACATCAAGGTTCATAACTTATGGAAAGCTCAGAGGAGGTGCAGGAAGACTCTGACTCTCTAAAAATGGATTCAACATGACACATTACAAATCAAGGAGACCAATCAAAACTGAGATATGAAAATTTTCTGGAAGTTAGCTTAAAACCAATTGAGGGACACAATCCTACCCCGTGTTCATGGCATTAATGTACACCAAATGAAATTAGTACTGCTAAGCACAGAAGTTTCAAGTACTAATTAGTCCCTGCACGCACAAATCCAATGAAGTGCACTGTGCTCTTCTCCTTCTGCTCAGGGAAATATGCACATGGGGATTATAGGAAACATGGATGCTTCGCAGAATCTTTGGGAATACATGAGAAATGTACATGCAACTTAAAACACATTGTGGGGGTAATTTACTTGGCATTGGCAACCTCCAACCCTTTGGCAAATCACAAAAAGTTTTTTTTCTATGCCGATTAACGCTTAGATATAGAAAAAAGTAGAACCTTTTGGGGGATAACGATCACAGCCAGAAAATCAGCAAAAGCTAGTATTAGATGCGTCATGCATAATATCCTAATTTCTTCATTGGTAAAAAAAAACTTCAGAAACTGCGCACTGTATGCCCAAGCTAAAATAAATGTACTACAAGAAGAGTTCCTTTTTTTAAAAAAAAACTTTCTTGAGTAACAAGAAGAAGACTAAGAAATCTCTAACCATGGCTGCAAGAACTTTCTCGAGATAATCAACTAGCACAAGCAAAATAATTCCTTTCTTTGACACACTACCGATTTGGGCCTTTTCGGTTGTGAATTCTCACCAGAGTGTGGGCATCGATGTCACACACGACGCCACCGGCGATCTTGCCTAGCGAGCGCCCAGGCGGCCGCGCCGGATTCACCGGCGGTGGCACACGAGTAGCGGGCTAGCGGCCGCCACTTCCGCCGGCGGCGGCGGATACTTCCATATGGGTACAATACAGAAATGAAGGATACTGCGAGGGGCTAACCATAAAAGCCCAAATCCTCTCCACCCGTCTCAATCCTAACCGTCCATATTAAATCGGACGGATGAAAACTAGTGTTCGCTTAACCGCAAACCTGATCGTTTGGTTGCTGAATTGATTTTGGAGGTTATTTTATTGTAGTTTATTTTTTAAAATGGGTTTTTAAATCGATTTAATAAGTTTTAATGATAATTTATGTTTGATAGCTACATTCATTTTTTTACGCCTTATCAGTCATAACTTAATCGATCAAAACCGACACGTCAACGAAAGCTGCTTGAATTGAATCCACTATGAATTCTCTCTACTTTCTTCAGAACTCACTAGTAAGAAATAACAAGAATGCATGGCATGCAAGATTTCGGCATATTTTTCCATTGTGTCATAGAACTAACCCTACATTTGATCAAACAAAATCATACACTATACATAACCCTCATTTGATCAAACAAAATCATATACTATACATCATGAACAGATGAATTATGTGCAAACAACAACTGATTGTTGAGACCCAGCATAGCGGCAAGGCCTCGCCATGGAGCTCAAGAACGCCCTCTCGACCTCTTCAGAGGCATCACTGTAAAGCAGACACAAGACACACTCCATCACGGACGCATCGCACGGCAACGTGATCCTTCCATCGTCGCCAGCGAAGCCGAACTCCTCCCGGGACATGGTCAGGAGCTCGCCGAAGAGCGGCGTGGCGAGGTACGGCAATGGCACCTCGAACCGCGCCCCGTCGGCGGTGTACATCGCGCAGCGGCCCTTGCCGCCGAGAGACGACGACGACGACGACGCCGTGCTGCAACAATCGCCGGATGACACCATCATCCTCTGCTGCAACTTCCTGGCCAACTGAGCGCGCAAGCTTTCTTGAATGGATCATGGTTCTGATCTGCTGTGTGTTCTTGGCTAATTTAACTGCTCTTCTGTACTGATGCCCGGATTTCTGTTGTGTGTTCTGGGATGAACTGAAGAATTAGTTGTTGTGGCCAACAGAGCAATCCATGCTTTTACAGATGAAACGAATGCAAAGGTTAAGCTTAAGGATGGCTATGAGCAGGTATGGCCGTATGGGCAGGAGGAGACAAGGCCATGAGCTTTGTTGGAAATGCGACGTTGCACTTCTGCATACCAGAAATCCATGGGACCATGCAGCTTAATATTAGCTAAGTGATGGAACCAACTAAACTTTGCTTGATGAGATGATGTGCTGCAGTGTACACACGGACAGACTGACTCAGGAAACTTGCATGCTATGTATCCAGAGTTTTTTTTTTAAAACAGTATCCAGAGTATTTGGGAGGCTGGGTTTTGTGTACAGTTTTGCAAGCATGCCATGTGACTGATTCATTCAGATTTGAGCCCACGGTTTTCTGAATTTTGCTGCAGCCATCCCCTGGTTTTGGCTCTGAAAGTGGACAGATGAATCCTCATCATCTGATCATGGGGTACTCTATCAACACTCGATCAAGCGCTGCATGATTGGAATTTGAATCAGGTTATTATTCTAGTAGAGTATGTGGAATTGTTCACGTGTGAATTTGCGACCACCATCAATAATTGAGAAAAATCTTTATATGCCACTCAAAGTTTGCGAGTTTTCTAATATGCTACTAAAAAGTTACTATTTTCTTATATGCTATCTAACGAAAATTTTCATCCTTTATATGCCACTATCGAGGTCAAATTGCTTTGACCTTGTCATTTTTTCAACAAAATGATAAAACTATCCTCGTGTGTCATTTTGATTGCTTCTGTTAAGCCATCATCAACATACACACTTGAGCATGATGGTTCCAGGCTTCCAGCTTACAGCTTATCTATCATTTTATCTAATCCATCCAGGGAATGTTCCCTCGTTATTGCAGTCATTCAAATAGTTATGATTTTTTTAAAAAATAAATTGACAAGATAGATTAATATTTGATATATCAGTCCACAAAAATTCAAATTCAAAATTGTTCACAAGTTGTAATAAAAATAATAAATTTAGTTGAAACTAATATACTGTGCTCACAATCAAATTTTTTTAAAAAAAACTTGTAAAAGTGAAATTTAAACTTGCATATCTGTAGAGTAGAGTGATATATCACATATTATTTTATCTTACTGATTTTTTTAATTATTTGGATAACATGAAAAGAAATGAGTGGACATCTCCTCAAAAGATTAAAAGGGTAATCTTATACTTTTGTATCCATATTACACAAGATGATGATGATGATGTGGATATATGACATATAGGGTTCTCAAAAAGAAAAAATAGAGGAAGAAAAAGTTTAAGCAGTGACATATAAAGAAATAGCAACTTTTTTTCGATGGCATATAAGAGAACTCGTGAACTTTGAGTGGCAAATAAGAAATTTTCTCTTAATAATTTGTGATACGCATGTACTGAAACGTGGCGTCGTGGCCTGAATATGATGCACGCACAAACCCTCTGAAACGCACGAAAACAGGGTGCTCAGCACACAGTTCATCACGAAATGTGCTCATTTGCTAAAATCATTACGAAATGGAAGCAATCTACTCTAAATCTGACTACCAAATGGCTCCGGCAGTATTGCTCCGTTCGTCAAAATCTGACTTGGATACATACAGTGATACCAAGTTGGAGTTGCTGCACCGAAAGTCTGAAACTAGGGGCAGCAACCTTGTCTGAACTTTCCTGCCAAAACTGTACCTCATGAAACTCCCAAAAGGTCGTAGGACCATTGCAAAATGCAAGGAAAATGCCAAGAAATGGTCGCCACATGTGCCATGCTACAAAATCATGCAGACAACCGATGGAAATCGGGGAGATGGAGCTGCAGTGCAAGTTGTGTCTGCAACAATCAAACCACTGCTAGCTAGCTAGCTAACCAACAACCAGCGGCAGATTTACCGTGGGGGCGGGGGGTCTTCATACCCCACTATCATCATCGGGATCATGGAGACCCTCTAAGCCCCCACTAAAAATTTTTTTCATAGATTCATGAAATATGAGGGCTGAATGTTTTTTTTAATTTGTTCAGCTTCCTTTATTATTTTTTTCTAGATCCGTCCCTACCAACCAACGACTAGTATGCATGCAATGCAACTCTGAAGCTGTAAAGTAGAGAAATGAACCCTGAATCTGCCCAGGAAAGAGCACTCCTGAACCATCGCGCCGTGTCCCCTTCGACGCTACCACTTCACCTAACTGAAATCACAAGAACTAGTAGTAGTCGTCAACTCATTCAGAAAATGATTGCTTTTGAACTAATCCAATCAGCTAATCTCCCCGGTTTCTTGATACAGGAAGCTGACCAGAATGGAACAGTCTCCATAAAAGCTGGACCATGGATGGCTCTGCACGATGATGCTTCTGCCCAGTTCAGCTGCAACTACTGTAGTACATATCTGATTGCCCAGCCACTAGCCCACTAGTCCAATGCAACAAGTGATGGCCCAGCAAAAACCTAATCTGAATCTCGTTGCCTCCCTTTCGAGGCAGCATTGCACACGTCGAGCTCATGGCCTTGTCCCCTACCAAATGCCTTAGACATGGACCATCTCTTCGTCTATATAGCCATGAGGTAGCTAGCGATCAAGACACCATCGATTCAGTCAGTGCTTCACTCACAAATTCACAAGCTATAGCCCTTCTTCCTAAGCAGCACACACCTGACGACCAAGAACATAACAAGCAGCCGCCATGATCCGTTCCAAGAAGCTCGCTCAGCTTGCGAGGAAGCTGCAGAGGATCAAGACGGCCGCGGCCAGGGAAGACGCCGCCGCCTGCTGCACGTCGACCTCGCCGTCGCCAGTGGCGGACAAGGGCCACTGCGCCGTGTACACGTCCGACGGGGCGCGGTTCGAGGTGCCATTGCCGTACCTCGGTACGACGGTGTTCGTCGAGCTCCTGAGGATGTCACAGGAGGAGTTCAGGTTCGCCGGCGGCGACGGAAGGATCAGGCTGCCCTGCGACGCGGCCACGATGGAGAACGTCATGTGCTTGCTGAGGAGGAACGCATCGGAGGAAGTCGAGAGGGCGTTCCTGAGCTCCGTGGTGATGATGCCTTGCCAGAATTCAGGCTGCACGATGCCGCCTGTGTCAATGCATCATCAGTTTGCAGTTTGTAGCTAGCTCCTGAAAATATTCAGAGTTCTACACGATGTAAAAAGAGCAGTTCAGTATAGGAGATTGGAATTGAAACATTAATTGACATTATGACATTATCGAAATTTAGTACTTTTTTTGACATTGGTCTTCAGTGTACAGATGTTCGGTTAGGTGTTCAACCGACCATGTTAACTGATTGTTGTGTGTAATTTGCTGAACAGGAGCTACCCTCAAAGGCCGATGCTTTGAGGAAAGCTGGGGGCCGGCCACCATGGCCCTCCGCTCCATCGTCGTCGTGCTCGTCCCGGCGGACGCCACCGGTGACGAGCCGGGCAACCCGGCCCTCCCGGGTCGAGCTCTCCCCCTCCCCCTCTCTCTTCAACGTCTCTCTCTCCCCTTCTATCTCACCCTCTCCTTCCTATCTAGAGGTTGTGCAGCGGTCCCCGCCGGCGCGGCCGCCTCCCTCGCCACCGGTCGCCCCCATCGCCCCTCCTGCTCCCGGGCCGCGGCGGCCTGCTGCTGCACCGCCGGCACGCCGTGGTCTTCCGTCTGCACCTGTGTCGCGCCGCCGTCCGGCTGCAAGGCCGGGCCGCCAGCCGTCCCCGCCACCGGCGCGTTGACCACCGCCTCCGCCTCCGCGTTCGTCGCCTCCCCTACCGGCTCGCCTGCCACCTCCGCCGGCACAAATCTTTGCAGGCCTCTTGGGGGCTGCGCCGCCGGCCCCGGACGGGTGGAAACCTGGCGGTCGCCGCCGACGCTTTCGCTGCCGCCCGCGTCCTTCGTCGTCGCCAGCAGAGCAGGGTGCTCGTGGTATCCCGCCGGAGCTGCTCGATCGCTGCCTCAACTGCCTCTCCTCCACACACCAGGTGGCCGCGTGCCGGCTTCCAGTGCGATGCGGCCGATGTCGGGGGTTTCGGCATGTGGCCCGCGACTGTAAGCGCCCCCGCCGCCTGTCATCGTCTTCTTCCACGGCCTGAGTAGCGGTTCGCCAGGTTCGTCCCAGGGCCGACGCGCCTTCCCCTCCGTCGGCCCCTACCAAAGCAAGGCGGGACGTGCCTCCCCCTCCCCCCGCCGGCGCCCGTGGCCTCAACGGTCGCGCCGGCCCAGCGGCATTCCCACGTCGCTTCGGCCGCCTCTCCGTCTCCGCCGTCTGCTAGTGACACGGGGCGCGAGTCGTCGCCGCCTGCCAACGCGCACGCGCGGCCGTCACGGTCGTCCATCGGAGCACGCGCCGAAAAAGGGGGGGTTGCAGCAAAGGTGAAAGCTGCCTTGTCCTCCCCGTCGGCTTGCCCGGCGACAAATTTGGGAAGCTTTTTCTCTTTTCCTTTCTTTGACCGAGCGCTTTCCCACGACGACGCAATGGTGGCCCGACGCGTGGCGCCAACCGTTGTCGCGCCGGATCCCATGCCGATTGAGGCTGGGATTCCAGAACCTTCTCTCGGCCCCTCTCTCGCGGAATTTTTTTATTTTTTATTTTATTTATTAAAAGATTTATAAAAATAATTTTCTGTTTTGAAAATTTACAAAACTAGTCGCTCATCGCTTTCTGGGAGAACGTTTTTCTAAAAATCACCCTCCCAGAAAGCGATTTATATGACGTGGCAGACGGCCGTTGGCTGAGAGGGAACGGTCATCCAACGGGGGACGCGAAATTTGCAGGCGGCCCCCTTGCCGCCTTCTAGGAGGGTGTTTTTTTCCCTGTGGGGGCCCATGCACAGGGCGGCGAGAGAGGATGGCTTTTTTGCAGGCGGTCTCCTTGCCGCCTTCTGAAAGGACGATTTTTCCCCCTTGCAGGCCGCCTGCAAAACCGAGGCCGGTCTGGCATTTTTGCAGGCGGCCCTCTTACCGCTCTTTGGGAAGACGATTTTTCGCCCCCCGTATATAAAGACCCTTCCCCTCTCTAAATTTTCATTATATTCACTCAAAATCCAGGAAAAAAGAAAAAGGAGAGAGGGGGTGAGGGAGAGCTGAAGGAAAGCGGCGAAACTCTGTCCATTTTCTGACTCCATAGCAAGTAAATACAGTATTGTCTTTGAAATTTTTGTTGCATTTTAGTTCTATTGTCATATATTTTAGTAAATCTGGAGCACATTGTATGTTTGTATAATTTAAGAACAAATGCATACGATATATTTATAGAAATTGAGACTTAGGACTGTCGAAACTTGAGTTATATGATATATCTAGAGCATGTATCCGATTCGTAGAATTTGAGACCTAGGACAGATAATACATTTCCAGAAACTTTAATTTATGGCGTAGTACATATTGATGAATTCGACATTAGATCCGGTGGTTATGTTTCAAACTTAGTTAACCTATTTTTTTTGTTTTATTAGGCAGAATGTCAAGTAAGGTCATGTTTCGGTTAGTACACGGTCAAGGCAACCTTAGATTTGGTCCAGATGTTGTTGATCTGTCAGATTTTAGAATGACATCGAAGGGCATCGATAGGCCTGGCGAGAGAACATTTCAGTCAATTTATAGTTGGTTGCTGCGAGGATTTAGAGTAGACCCAGACGTAAACACAATGTCAGTATCTGTTGTAGTGAGTCGTGCAATAGAAGGTTATTTTTGGGAACTATGCCCATGGATAACACTGATGTTTGGAGACGGTATGTGGAGATGGCTTTTGAATGGTCATGGCCCCTTGTTATTTTTGTTTCGGTGCATGAAATGGATAGAAATCTTGGAATAGAAACTGAAGATGTTGAGGGTCCAAGCCATGTGGGTGATTGTGTTGGACAATCAAACAATGAGAAAAATCAAACAAGGGTCGTGCAGGTCATGGGCGTGGCGGATGAGAGGGAGATAGTCGGTACAATCGTCGATGGAATGGAGAGGGAAAATTCGGATAACGAGCAAGCGGAGGGCGACTTATCATCCGATGAGGAAGACGATGTAATGCCCACTGATTGGACAAAAGAGGACTTCTCAGGACTTGTTATCTCAGAAGGGCATCATATACCCTGGGAATACAAGGAGAACGAGGTAATTCAGGGTGCTAGGTATGCTCATAAGGAGGATATGAAGGAGGCGGTGAAGCATTGGGCGGTCTCATTGCAGAGAGAGTTTAGGGTGGTCAAGTCAACCAACTATGTGTACGAAGTAAGGTGCGTGAGGAAAAATTGTGCATGGCGTGTTCATGCATATAAGGGTAAATTGTTTGATTATTGGAAAGTTAGCATAGTAACCGAGCACCAGTGCCACTTACAAGAGGTGGAGAAGTATCACCGCAACATCACTACAGCTTTTGTTGCAAGTGAGATGTATAGCAGTGTTGTCTCCAACAATGGCTTTGAACTAAGATCAATTATTAGCCACATTGAAAACAAATTCAAGTACACCATAAGTTATGCCAAGGCCTGAAGAGCCAAACAAAAGATTATAGAGATGAAGTATGGCACATTTGAAGCATCCTACGATAATTTGCCTCGTCTGTTAGCCAGCATTGCCCAGAGGAATAGTAATACCTACTATGACATGCATACATTTCAATCGGTTCATGATCCTACCAAGAGTGTGCTGCAAAGAGCATTTTTCTCATTGGGTGCTTGCATCAACGCTTTTGTGCATTGTCATCCTGTACTATACATAGATGGAACATTTCTGACCGGTAAATACAAAGGTTAGATATTGACAGCGATCGGAGCAACTATTTTGGCTCGCACAGTAAACCACAGTGCACGGACACACTATCAGTTCGACTTGTCACGATCAACTTCGGCGCTGCTTTGTAAGATAAAGTAGTTCCAACTCACGCGTACTCGTGTTGTCACATACAGTGAAGAAAATTGACTCTCATTAAGTCCTGGTCTAGCACTGGTTGCTCCACTATAAAATAGACAAGCCGAATACAAGCCCGTCATATCATCTTTCAAAATTTCACGAATCTAGAGATAATGGAAGTTTCATTTGTTGAGCGTCTCGATTG
This sequence comes from Oryza officinalis, assembly GCA_008326285.1. Classification (NCBI taxonomy): domain Eukaryota; kingdom Viridiplantae; phylum Streptophyta; class Magnoliopsida; order Poales; family Poaceae; genus Oryza; species Oryza officinalis. The sequence goes on along the minus strand of BDMV01000009.1, from coordinate 33,662,143 downwards.
GCGAAGCGATCCTCTCGTCGGTTGGTTTCCCCCATGATGTGACCGTTCATTGTGCGCTTGTGGGGATCGATGCATACTTAAATCATCCCTCATGGAACAAACTCGGGGTAGGAGATTCTTCCAATGCCCAAACACTGATCAGGTACGATTCATTTGTTCCAAGTTGAAATAACTAGAATCAATACATAAACTGTTTTTGTGCACTATCATAACATCTTACGCAGACATATCGTACGGTGTGCAACTTCATTGAGTGGGTAAATACGAAAAACCCACAAAACGATGGAACACGTGGATATTCATGTAGTGAAACAAGATCGGAGTACCTTAGGCGGAAGAATGAGCATGAACGCCGAATTGCTAGAGAAGTTTTAGAATGGCAGGTAAATCCCTTGGGACTCTCCACATGGCGGGAATGGCCTGAGTGTCGTTGTGGTGACCGTTGTCAGGTAATAAGGTCCGTAAGACAACGAACTCGAGGACAAAGATGCTTCGTGTGTCCTAACATTGTTGATGATGATTTTGTCGTAAGTATCATCTTTTTCGATACCACTAATTGCTATTGTCCTGCACTAACCTATTCTTACAAAATTGTACAAATAGGAGGATGTAAGAAAATGTCAATTCGTACAGTGGATCGATACAGTCAGAGTTACTTTCATCAATCAAACGATAACGCAACCTGAGACAACCACACAATTCATTCAAGCATGGATAAAGTACGAACGTCGGGTACAAATTGCAAGCTTAGACTGGAGGAACAATCCATTAGGTTTACCTAAATGGTCGGAACGTCCAAAGTGTGGTTGTAGATGTCGCTGCCAGGTGGCTACCTCCTTTGCAGAACAAACATTTGGCAGGAGATATTTTGTCTACCCCAACGTAGACAATAACTTCGTTGTCCATCTTACATTTCTTCAATTTCGCTACCATCTGCATAATATTACTACCCTAACTTACTAACTACGCTTATTTCTTAGGGCAATCCAAGAAGGTGTGGATTCACTTTGTGGATCGACAATGACAATCCAACATATCATGACCAAAAGATAACTGAGTCTGAAACACAAGTAGAGTACCAGCGATTGAAGGAGCACGAAAATACAGCACACGTTGAACGACGTAGAAAGGGTCGATAGATAAGCTCAGGCTCGATTCGTCGGGACCCACAAAATTGTATCGTGTATCCATGACACTTCTTAACTATCTTATGATAATAATGTTTAATTATGACGGTGTCTTGTTCTATGAAGATACTTAGATAGATAGATAGATCGATCGATAGATAGATATATAGATAGGTAGATAGATAGATAGAAAGATCGATAGAACAGGTACTTATATAACCTGTTTAACAATTTGAATAGGTGTGAAAGAGGCCACATCAACTGATCATTGTGTGCAACTTGCTGAACAGTGTGGTCCATCTGATTTGTAGCATCTCATGTGGCATTGAGTCCTACATCTTCGCTGGGCTTTCCTATGGGTCTACAGCCAACAGCAAACAGCAAACCATGATATGGTAAAATTAGCTGAAAAATGCGAAGGAAAAATGGCCTAAACTAATGATGGACGCCGTGTTCAAGCCTACTGGATACTGGCTTAGTGACTCCTTAAAGGTCGTATCTTCAACAACATTTCATTCTAGTAGCAGCTAAACATCATTACTTGTTTTTATCCAAAATTAGTATTTTACTGCTGACTTAAAATGATTTGCCACCTTCCATTTTGTTATTTTCAGATTACTTCAGTCATTATTTTTTATTCCTAATGGCCTTCTGAAGTCTTTATCCAACAATTGATCATTGAACATGTTGTTTGTGCCACCTGATCATTTCATTTCCTCACTATTTTATCAGAACCGCAGATAGATTGTACAGAAACTTGTTGAGTATTGAAAGTACTCTTTACGGTCAACAATTCTCATATGAAATATGCGCAATCATTCCTGTATGCAACAATAATTTAAGGAAAAAATGGTTTGCTTATGCTGACAGGCTGTTTCTTGACTGCTTGCAAGATCGGAAAGCTTTACAGAGCAATTTTCCTCTTTCTATTAGCTACATCTAACTATTTTGAATTGATCCAGATATAATACAGAATAGAGTACAACTACAGGAGAAGACATATGGCTCTTCTTCGGGAAGCTACAAGCAGGAAATTTGCTGGTTGACTCGGACGGTTGGCACCATACGATTAGTGCAGTGGCAAGACATCGGAATAGAGCCGAGCAATGCATTCACCACCTCAACTGAGGGATTTCTCTTGAGCAAGCACATGGCATACTCCATCTCTGCAGCATCAAAAGGCAACACAATTCTGCCGTCGCTCCTGAAACCAAACTCCTCCTGGGACATCCTCAGGAATTCACTGAAGACCACGGTGCCAAGGTACGCCAACGGGACCTCGAACCGCCTCCCGTCGGCTGTGTACATGACGCAGTGGCCCTTGACTGCTACAGAAGTGGAGCATTCTTCAGTTTCTTGGGCCTTTCCCATGATCCTCTTCCTTCCAAGTGCAGCTATCCTTTGCCACTTCTTTGCCAATTGAACCAATCTATTGGCGCTGATCATGGTTGATTGGTAGGTTTTTTCAGCTGGAAATTTGAATAGCTATGGTATGAAGTGTGATGCTCAGTTTCTGACTCTAAACGAGTTGATGCACTGATGATACTGAGATAGCTAGTCTCTGAATTTATAGATGAGGGAAATGATGGCATGCCAGTGAAACATGCCATCGTCGATGTCGGTCAGATGTATCAGCAAGGGACAGGACCATGATACTGCAACATGTGATGCTGAGTTTAACTAATCGAACTAGATTTTGATGGGGACAAGTGTTTGCTGCATGTATGTCTTAGTGGTTGAGTTCAGCACACCGGATGCCATTGTGACATGTTTAGTGGATGAGGGGCACGAGGACCCCATGCTAATTGGGTTCAACGTGTGGCGGCGTGAGGGGCAGTTCCATCCACTATTGTGCAATGAGATAATAGCAGACAGGTATGGTGAAGGCACCTCTGGTAGTCTGGTCCAGCTTTGTATTGATGGGTTCCATTTTGTTTGGCATCTTCTGATGAGAGTGAAGGATTATCTCCTTATGTTTATTGCACAATCCAAGTATTTCAAAATGATTAGGCATCCTATTTTTATACTTCACAATACGACACAACAGAGACTACAGGACAGGGATGTCTAGCACTTATGATTCAGCAATCAGTAGTCTTTATTTAGCAGATGAGAAGTCGCCTCCATTGGATTTGCGTGCGTACTCTGTACTTATATAGCCTGATTAACAATTTGATTAGGTGTGAAAGGGGGCACGCTAACTGATCATTGTGTGCAACTTGCTGAACAGTGTGTCTTATCTAATTCTGATTGATGGCCTATCTGATTTGCAGCATCTCATGTGGCATCGAGTTCTCAGCATCTTCCCTGGGCTTTCCTGTGGGTCTACAACCAGCAGCAAACAGTGGTGTGGAAAATTTAGATGAAAAATGTGAAAGAAAAATGGAGTACTCTTATGCCTTTGGGCATGTTCACGCCTACTGGCTACTGCCTTCTTTAAAGGTTATATCTTCAACAACATTTTATTCTTTTTTTACATAAACAACATTTTATTCTGGTAGAAGCTAAACATCATGTTTTTTCTCCAAAATCAGCTGTTTACTGCTGACTTAGAATGATTTGTCTCATTCTATTATTTTATTTTCACATTACTTCAGTCATTATTTATGATTCTTAATGGTCTTATTAAGTCTTTATCCAACGAGTCATCATTGAAAACGCTGTTTGTGCCACCTGATCATTTCATTTCCTCACTATTTTATCAGAACTGCAGAACAGATTGTACAGAAACTTGTTGAGTAGTGAGAGTACTCTGTGCAGTCAACAATTCTCATATGAAATATGTGCAATCATACTGTTAACGTGTATGCAACAATAATTTAACGGACAAAATGGATGCATAAGCTGACTGCTTGTTTCTTGATTGATTGCAAGATCAAAAGGATTTACAGTGCAATTTTCCTCTTCCTATTAGCTACATCTAACTGTTTTGAATTGATCCAGATATAATACAGAATAGAGTACAATTACAGGACAAACCATATGGCTCTTCTTCAGGAAGCTACAAGCAGGAAATTTGCTGGTTGACTCCGACAGTTGGCACCATACTACCAGTGCGGTGGCAACGCATCAGCATAGAGCTGAGCAATGCATTCACCACCTTGACTGATGGATTCCTCTTGAGCAAGCACATGGCATACTCCATTTCTGCAGCATCACGAGGCAACACAATTCTCCCGTCGCTTGTGAAGCCAAACTCCTCCTGGGACATCCTCAGGAGTTCACTGAAGACCGTTGTGCCAAGGTATGCCAATGGGACCTCGAACCGCCTCCCATCGGTTGTGTACATGACGCAGTGCCCCTTGACTGCTACAGAAGTGGAGCATTCTTCAGTTTCTTGGGCCTTTCCCATGATCCTCTTCCTTCCAAGGTCTGCCATCCTCTTCCACTTCTTTGCCAATTGAACCAGTCTCTTGGCGCTGATCATGGTTGGTTGGCTGGTTTTTTCAGCTGAAAATTTGAATAGGTATGCTATAAGGTGTGATTCTCAGTTTCCGTCTCTGGAGGAGCTGATGAACTGATGATATTGAGATAGCTAGTCTGAATTTATAGATGAGGGAAATGATGGTGTGAGTGTCTAGGTTGGTCAGAAGTATCAGCAAGGGACAGGGCCATGATACTGCAGCATGATTGAATTAGATTTTGATAGGGACAAGTGTTTGCTTCGTGCATGTCTTAGTGGTTGAGTTCTGCACGCACCGCTATATGCACTTGATGCCACAGTGACATACTGACATGTTTAGTGAATGAGGAGCACGATGACCCCATGTTTAATTGGGTCCATGTCGTGACAGCGTGAGGGGCAGTTCCATCAGCTATTGTGCAATGAGATAATAGCAGACAAGTATGGTGAAGGCACCTCTGGTCCAGTGTTCGGCACATTTTGTGGGAGTGAAAAGTTATTTGCTTGTGTTTATTGGAGCTAATAAATATTTCAGATTCAGATTGATTACTGCTTCCTGTTTTTGTACTTTGAAATGCAACACAACTGAGACTGCATGACAGGGATGGGTAGCACTTGGTTCTGCAACTAGCAGATGAGAAGTTGTCTCTATTGGATTTGTATGTGTATGCTTTACTTGAATAACCTCTTAAAAATTTTATTTGGTGTGAAAAGGACCATGTTAACTGATCATTGTGTGCAACTGTTGAACAGTACAGCCTACATAATTCTGATTGATGGCCTACCTGGTTTTTGTAGCATCGCATGTGGCACCGAGTTCTCGGCATTTTCCCTGGGCTTCCCTATGGGTCTACAACCAGCTGCAAACCATGGTATGGAAAATTTTACTGAAAATTGTGAAGGAAAAAATGAGTAGTCTTATGATTATGATGGATGACACAGTGGCTGCTTTAAAAGTTATAACTTCAATGACATTTTAATATTTTATTCTGATAGCAGCTAAACATCATCACATGGTTTTCTCCAAAAGTCGGCCTTTTACTACTGATTTAAAATAATTGGGTCTCCGTCTGTCATGATTTTTACATTACTTAAAGTCCTTATTACTTCTGATCTGTAATGGCCTTCTGAAATCTTTGTCCAACGATCCATTGTTGAAAATGTTGTTTGTGGGGCCTAATTATGAGTTTTACATTACTTAAGTCCTTGTTATTTCTGATTTTTACATTACTTAAGTCATTATTTCTGAATTGTGCCACCTTACCATTTCATTTATTCATTTTTGTTTTGTAAGGAGCGCAAAGTAGATTGTACAGACACTTGTTGATAATGCTCTGTGCAGTCAACAATTTCATGTAACATAAGAGAGTGCAATTCATTCCTCTGTGCAACATCAATTTAAGGAAAAAATGACAGCATATGTTGGCTGGACGTTTTCTTTGATTGCTTGCAAGATTGAAATGCTTACATGGCAATTTTCCTCTTTCTATTACCTACATCTAACTGTTCTAAACTGATCCAGGTATAATACAGATATAATACAACTACAGGAGAAGACTTGGCTCTTCTTCCGGAAACTACAAGCAAGAAATATGCTGGTTGACTCCAACGGTTGGCACCATACAACCGGTGTAGTGGCAAGGTGCCACCATGGAGCTCAGCAATGCTTTCTCCACCTCAACTGAAGCATTTCTCTTGAGCAAGCACATGGCATACTCCATTACAGCAGCATCACAAGGCAACATGATCCTGCCTTCGCTTGTGAAGCCGAACTCCTCCTGGGACATCCTGAGGAGCTCACTGAAGACGGCAGTGCCGAGGTACGCCAACGGGACCTCAAATCGGCTCTCGTCCGCTGTGTACATGACACAGTGGCCCTTGCCGGCTACAGAAGTGCAGCACTCTTTCATTGTGAGCCTTTTCCTTCCAAGTGCTGCCATCCTCTGCCACTTCTTGGCCAGTTGAACAAGTCTCTTGGCACTGATCATGATTGATTCTTGATCTCGGTTTTCAGCTGGAAATCTGATGAGATGTGCTATGTGGTGCGATGCTCGCTTCGTGGATGAGTTGATGAAATGTGATGGTGCTCAGTCTGCTAGATGCTGAATTTATAGACCATGGAGAAGAGGCGCGGTACAGATGTCATTGAGATTAGTTGGCAAGGGACAAGGCCATGGGAATGGTGCGTGCGATGTCGTGGCATGGTTGATTTGTATCAGATTTTGATGGGAGCAAGTTTTCGGTGCATGCTGGAACCGATAGTAGTAAGAGCCAGTTGCTTTCAATCATTTGGTGGCTGCCATACTTTGTTTCAAAAGAAAAAAATTGGTGGCTGCCATACTGAACTGCGTTGGGAACAAGCCGCGTGAGAACATGTTAATTGGACCCATCGTTTTCAGTTTCTATTGGAATACCGGTGGCTCTTAGATTCAGTACTATATACAGCTTGTAGTGCTCTCAGTTACCCAAATTGGTGCTCTGAATGCAGCCTTGGAATTGTGATATGCATTGCTCACGCCCCGGAATCCCTGATATGTTGTTTCTGAACATTCATAAGAATAAGTTTAGTCTACCACATGGTCTAATTTTGCCTCCAGCATCTCATGTGGTGTCCATTTAGTTGTTCTTTCTCGCACTTCATTTCTTTTGGAGGATTATTGCTGTGAGTATTTCCTTTTTAAAAGGATATTGTATCGTAAGATTATTGTACCTGAATAATCATTTGAATCACGTTTCCAGAAGCTAAAGAAAGCGGCTCTGATGTCGTATTCGACTTCTCGGTCTGCATGTGTTGCATTTGCACATGATGTTTCTAGTTGTAGATGAGCTTCTCAGTGCAACATTTTAGGCAAGAACACATATCCATAAATAGTAATATACATCTTGCTAGAATGCCATATTTCCCTCTCCTTTTCTCTTGATTGAGAGGAATGCCAGGCCATCTGTGTTTATTCATTTGACATGTTTTGTTGTTGAATCTGTGTACATTCTTTTTCATTTAAACTTTCATTTTGAGATCATATTTTTCTACACGGCCTGTTTCCAATTGAGTTAGTTTTAAGATGTTAAATTTTGAGACCATAATTTTGCGGCATTACTTGTTCCAGTTCCTATTGGAACATGTTACAGTTTACATCACCCAGGAATGCAAGACGACCAAGGATTCAGAGCTTCTTCAATTATTTTTCTCTGCATTTTTAGGCCAAAGAGGATTTCAGAATAATGTACATCCATACATGATTCTGAACATGACTTGTTAGCAAGCTGTGCTTCAAGTTTTGACTGATAGCGCTAGATAGCTTTGCTTGACTGTTTGCTTCCATCATTTTTCTTTCTTCACCTGTATAATAGTATCCAGAAATTTCTGAACTACCTGTACGAATCAATATGCCATATCGTTGGTCTAGTCCAAAGCATGTACAACATCTCTTATGCAATAAAAAATACTCATTGGTCACATAACCTGAGCTTTGATTAGAAAACACACAGAATTGCAACTCAGGAGTAACAAACAACTTCAGTAAAGAGAAGACAGAGAACGAACAGGTTTTCCTTTTATGTGAATAATTGCAATTTCTATTTCCAACTTCATGTCTCCATATTTACATCATTCAGAAGAAGAAAAATGAAAAAGATTAACTCTACATATTTTTCAGGAGCTAGAAGCTGCTACTTGATGGACAGACCCCAAGGATTGCGCAAAGCCACTCCCATAGTGGCAAGGCTTCAGAATGGTGCTCAGGAATGCCCTGACAACTTCCTCTGATGCATTTCTTCTGAGCAAGCACATGACATACTCCATAACCTCTGCATCACAAGGCAATGTGATCCCTCCGTCACTTGTGAAGCCAAACTCCTCCTGAGACATCCTGAGGAGCTCTGCGAAGATCGTTGTGGAGAGGAACGCCAACGGGACCTCGAACCGCCTCCCGTCGGCAGTGTACATGATGCAATGGCCCTTCACTGCCACAGAACTGCAGCATTCATCGGTTGCTTTGGGCGTCGTCCATGTGAGCCTCTTCCTCCCGAGGGCTGCCATTCTTTGCCACTTCTTTGCCATTTGAGCGAGTCTCTTGGCACTGATCATGGTTGCTCTCCTTCTTTCTTGCCTGAATTGTTTTGTACAAGGTAGTATTCAGCTAGGAGATATGTTTAGGTTGTGGATGATGAAGTGGAAGTTCCAAAATGATGGATTTATAGGGTTGAGGGGAAAGAGAGGCATGTGGTTTAAGTGCAACTATCAGTGCAAGCTGGCAAGGGACACAGGCCATGAGCTCAGAACATGCAATGTTTCAAGGCCAAGCTATGTGGTTTTGATTGGATTTCTCTAGGGCCATCAGTTGAGTGCTTGTTGGAGCCATAAAAACAGTGTGTGGATGCATGGACACCACATTGCGTGGCCAGACTGACCTGTTTTGGTGTCCAAGAAGCATGCCTCGTGACGACCGCATGTAAGTTGGGTCCAACATGTCAGATCAGTGCCATTTCTGAGTCTGCAATGAGATATCAAATATATTAGGTGTTTGATAGTTTCATGTTTAAAATATCAAAAAGTGGCCCTTGGTTGAGAGGACTTCATGCCCAGAACGCGTTTTTCCTGAACTATCAGATTAAATGCGCTCAGTGGTCTAAAAAAAATAAGAATTTTCTCAACAATGTCTAGAAGGTGGACTATTTGGCTAGCAACATCTCATGTGAACTCCATTTCGTTGTTTCTTCCTATACTTTTTCCCATATGGACCTACAGGACTACAACTCGTTTGTGCCATCATTGAGTTAGGACGGTCCTACTGGACCACATTTATCAATAAGACTTGAGCCATATATCTTTCTAAGACATAGCATGAGAGATGTTAATTTCTTCCATCAGAGGAAAAAATTACGAGAGAAAAATAAAGATCAAGAAAATAATAAAGGAAAGAAAAAGAATGGCTCCAAGGCAATTGTTAAGCCCCTCTCATCATTTACTTTTCATCAATTTTTGCCATGCATAAATTCCTTGACATTTTTTTAGGGGAATCCTTGACATTTATTTTATTCAACATATGTGAAAATCTTTCAAAATTCATCAATGGATAATTCAGTTAGCAAACTGCTCGAATTGTATCTGTAACACCTAACAGGGAAAAGGATGCCGATGAAAATAACCACAGAAAATCAGCATTTTTCAGAAAAAATAATTGTTAAGCTGGTCGGCTATGAAAAGTTTGTATCTTTGTCTCATATTCTATGATCCCGATAATTTACATCGGATTGAACAAAAACCATACAGACTAGCTGCAAACAGCAAATTGCTGATTGAGTCTCATTGGTGGAACCACACAACTAGCGTTATGACATGGTCTAACTATGGAGCTCAGTAGCGCCCTCTCAACCTCTTCAGAGGCATCTCTCCTAATCAAACACATCACGTACTCCATCACTGAGGCATCACAAGGCAATGTGATCTTGTCGTCGCTTGTGAAGCCAAACTCCTCTTGAGACATCCTTAAGAGCTCACAGAAGACCGCCGTGTTGAGGTACATCAGTGGAACCTTGAACCGTGCCCCATCGGTGGTGTACAACACACAATGGCCCTTGTCTGCGACATACGCTGTGGCTGTGCTGCAGCATCCGTCGATGCTTGCAGTCTGCCGCCCACTGGATGCCACCATCCTCTGCCACTTCTTGGCCAATTGAGCAAGCTTCCTTGAACTGATCATGATTCTGCTGTGTTCTTGGCTAAATGAACTTTTGCTCTGAAGGTGTGAAGTAGAGATGCTTAGATTGTGATGCTGTTTGCAGATGAAGTGGTTGTGTTGAGAAGGCAATGGATTTATAGGTGAAGGAACAGAGGACAGTGCATGGGCAGCCCAAGTGGTAGGCAGGACCAGAGGAGACATAGCCACGAATGTTGCAGTGCAACTGTTGCAGTAGGAGACAGTGTGATTTTGAGATTTTAATGGGACCGGCTGTTCGCTGTGTGATGGAGCCACTACAACTGGTTAGATGATTGGGGATGTACTGTAATACCGACTTGTACACTAGGTAGCCTTTAAGCATTAGTACCCATGAACCAACCAGCCATTCAGTCATGTCCCCTTTGTGCAGTGGTGCCCAGAACTGGTAGAACCCACAGCTAGACCAAATGCTCCTATCCTAGGGGTGTTCAATCCAGACAACTTGCTGCAATATCTAGAGTTTTCTATTTGTAGTTTCATCTGCATTATGCCATACCATTGAATCACTGATTCAGTCCATTTTTCTTGGTCTGCATGCTTTCTGTGGGCATTGACTGGTTTCAGGTTTCAGGTTTCAAGATAGCTAAGTTGTCGCTGTCATCATCAAATAGGACAATTGATTTTTTTTATGATGAAATATATGACATTTTGGAAGTGATAATTTTTCAAAAATAATAGATAGAAGACTTGCCTAACATATCAATAAAGCAGGGTGATGAGTAATGCACAGGATTTGTAGTGAACTGTAGGACACTCTGAAACAGACTTGACATATAGATTGCATCCAATGTTCAGCCAATGCAGAGGATTATAACGTTAAAATGACCATTGCTAAGGAAAAGATCATATCAAGATGCAATAACAGGTATAACCTTGTTTCTAAGATCATATTTCAGAAACTCAGGATCAGACCATGAAGTATATGTTGAAATCAAGCATGAATGGAAAAAAAAATGACATCTTTGAGAGGTAATTACAACTTACAAGCAATGGAAAGGAGCAACTTCCGCCCATCAGAAGATCACAGAATTCTGCATTTCCACACCAAATAACCGGCATTAGTTCTGCAAGCTTTAAGTCTTTTGGGCAGGATTTCTCCATTCTGCTCATGGTCACTTCCAGTGTATAATCTCTCTCATTAATATCGCTATCTGATCCTGCACTTGAAAAGGCAGAATTAGGGGAGCTACTATTACGGCCAACATTTTCAGAAAGTGTGCACTATATGCCCAAGCTTAAACATGTGTAATACAACAAATCAGCAAACCATCAACAAATCTTTGCATATATCGCTACAAATAAACAATATAAATTGACCAACTAGAGAGTCCATGTTGATTGGAAGGTCCTCAATAGAGGAGTTTGCCTTTTTAGAGCAAATACACCCAAGAATCAATTCAGAGTTCAGACAAGAAAGCAAGAATTATGACAGGAAAAAATGTTGTTTTGTATCATCTGAATTATCCGTTCTCGTATATAATCCCAACATTGTACATCAGGAGCTAATGAGCTATGTACAAACAGCAAGTCGATGGTTGAGCACTCTGACATTGTGGCAAGGCCTCGCCATGGAGCTCAAGAATGCCCTCTCAACCTCTTCAGAGGCATCTCTACTAAGCAGACACAAGACATACTCCATCACTGACGCATCACATGGCAACGTGATCCTGCCATTGTCACCTGCGAGCCAAACTCCTCCTGAGACATCATCAGAAGCTCGCCGAAGACCATCGTGCCGAGGTACGGCAGTGGCCCCTCGAACCGTGCTCCATCAGTGGTATACACCGTGCAGTGGCCCTTGCCAGCGAGAGAGGATGTGCTGCAGCAATCGTCAGTGGTGCTGGCCACGTGCATGCCACCGCCTGCTGATACCATCTTCTGCTGCAACTTCCTGGCCAACTGAGCAAGCTTCTTAGCATGAATCATGGTTCTGCTGCGCCTTTTTTTTTTGGTGCTAAACTAGCTAGATGCACTCTGTTGGTCTGAGACTAAATGCTTAGATTGCTAGTACTATCTTGTTTGTGAATGAAGTGGATGTGTTCAGCTGGCCAAGAATTTATAGGTGAAAACTGAAGAAGGAAAGATCAAGGTTTAAGTGTAACTGTCACCATAAGTGATGGGCCAGGAGACAAGGCCATGAGTGGTGTTTGTATGTGCAAGGTTGCTGGATCATTGACATTTTGATTAGACTACCATGGGACCAGCTGTTTGGTGAACATTTGAGCGGTGAGTGATGGAGCCAATGCAACTTGCTGGGTGATTAGCGATCTACTGCAAGCATCGTCCATGGCCCAGTCTGGGACCTCATTATCACTATATATGTCTGGATCGTGTTTGTTGCATGAGAAACTGAAAGAGCCCACACGGCTTGTCTTGTGTTTCAAATGGTGGTTGATCCAGGCAACTTGTGTGTCCAGGGCATTGCTCTGGAAGTCTGGATTGGTCCATTTTAGTTGCACTTTTGTAGTGGCGTTCTTGTGAGTTGCAAATGATTGATTCAATCCATGGTTTCCTTGTCAGCTGGAATTTTTTTGCTGCCCCTGGTTTTGACACTGAAAGAAGACGACTCGATAATCCTCATTATCTGGCAATGATTCATCACCACTGGGTGTTCAATCCAGGCCTTGCTGCAATATCTAAAGTTTTCTATTTTTAGTTTCATCTGCAGCACGCCATACCATAGAATCATTGATTCAGTCCATGCTTCTTGGTCTGCATAGTTTCTGTGGGCATTGACTGGTTTCAAGTTTCAGGTTTCAAAACAGCTAAGTTGCCGTCATCGCCATCAAATAGGACAACTAACTTTTTTTAGCGAAATATAGGACACTTTGCAAGTGCTAATTTTTCATAAAAAATAGACAGCAGACTTTCCTAATATATCAACAAAGCAGGACGGAGGGTAATGAACAAGATTTTTAGTGAACTATTCCCTCCGTTTCATATTATAAGTCGCTTTGACTTTTCTGTAGTCAAACTTCTTTACGTTTGACCAAGTTTAAAGAAAAGTTTAACAACATCTACGACACTAAATTAGTTTCATTAAATGTAACATTAAATATATTTTGATAATATGTTTGTTTTGTGTTGGAAATGTTGTTAATTTTTTTTATAAATTTGGTCAAATTTAAAGAATTTTGACTACGAAAAAAGCCAAAGCAACTTAATATGAAACAGAGGGAGTACTATATAACAAACTTGAAATATAGACTGCATTCAACCGTCAGCTAGTGCAGAGGACTAGGAACCCTGAAGGCGACTACTGCTATGGAGAAGGAAAAAAAACATATTGAGTAGAAATAATGAGTATATCCTTGTTTATAAGACCGCATGTCAGAAATCAGAAAGTCAGAATCAGACCATGAAGTGTATGTTGAAATCAAGCATGGATTGGGAAAGAAAATGACATCCTTGAGAGGTAATTACAACTTACAAGCAATGGAAAGGAGCACTTGCAGTGCATAATCCCTATCATATATCACCATCCGATCCTGCAATTTAATACCTATAAGAAGAAAAGGTAAAATTAGGGGAACTAAATCCTTCTTTGCGATTTCAGAAAGCGTGCACGATATGCCCAAGCTTAAACAGGCGCAATACAAAAAATCAGCAAACCATGGACAAATCTCTGCATACACCGCTACAAATAAACAATGTAAATCGATCAAATTTTCTACCGATTAGAGGATCCATTTCGATCCAAAACTCTCACCAGAACATGGAGAGGTGCGCCCTAGAGTCGACACGATGAGATTTGAGATGCCACGAGAACGCTTCCGCGGACGCTGACACCGAGTCCACCGCCACCGTCAGGCGGGCTCCATTACTGTGGCCGCATGGTGGGGAACGGAGCCCCAGTGGCGGCCGGCGGCGGCGGCGCGAGCAAGCAAGCACTAACCCTCACCTTCGTGGACGAAAAGGTAATTCCTGGGTAAATCGAGCGTCTTATCTGCAAAAGACTCCAGACTTCTCCGCTAGAATCGATCTGCGCCGTGCGATTCTGATCGGAAGGTCATCAATAGAGGAGTTCGCCTCTTTAGAGCACAGAGTTGAGAGTTCAGTGTACAGATTTCAGATTTCAGACTTCAGACAACAAAGCAAGAATTTTGATAGGAAAATTGTGCAATTTTGTATCATCTGATTGATTTTACATCAGGAGCTAATGAGCTATGCACAAACAGCAAGTTGATGGTTGAGCACTCCGACATTGTGGCAAGGCCTTGCCATGGAGCTCAGGAATGCCCTCTCAACTTCTTCAGAGGCATCTCTGCTAAGCAAGCACATGACATACTCCATCACTGACGCATCGCATGGCAACGTGATCCTTCCATCGTCGCTTGCGAAGCCAAACTCCTCCTGAGACATGGTCAGGAGCTCGCCGAAGACCGCCGTGCCGAGGTACGGCAATGGCACCTCGAACCGCGCCCCGTCGGCGGTGTATACCGCGCAGTGGCCCTTGCCTACGAGAGACAACGACGCCGTGCTGCAGCAATCATCGGCGGTGGCCTCCTTCTGTCGGCTACCACCGGCTGACACCATCCTCTGCTGCAACTTCTTGGCCAACTGAGCAAGCTTCTTTGCATGAATCATGGCTGTGCTGAGTTTTTTGGCTAAACGTACTAGATGCAGCCTGATTATCTGAAATTGGATGCTTAGATTGCTAGTATCTTGTTTGTGAATGGAGTGGGTGTGTTCGGCTGGCCAAGAATTTATAGGTGAAGAACTGAAGATTAATGAAGGTAAGGTTCAAGTGTAGCTATCACGAAAGTGATGGGCAGGAGACAATGCCATGAGTGATGTTTGTATGTGCAGAGTTGCACATTTCATCGAGATTTTGATGAGATTTCCATGGGACCAGCTGTTTGGTGAAGGGCTGAGCGGTGAGTGATGGAGCCAGTTGCAACTTGCTGGGATGATTGGCGATCGCATCGTCCATGCCCCAGAGTCTGGGACCTCATTATCACTATGCATGTCTGAATTGTGTCGTTGCATGAGGAACTGATTCATTGAAGCCATGGTTTTCTTGTCTGAATTGTTTTGGTGCCCTGGTTTTGACACTGAAAGAGGACGCCTGAAATCGCTGGATCATGACGTCATCTGGCGATGCCGGAATACGGCTGATGTGGCCCTCGCGGTCGGCTGGCGCCGGCGGCTTTGTTCTCCGTCAAAATCCGATCGGCGCGACATTACAGGCAGCGTGCTGATTTCGCTATCAGATCACCGCGCTCTTCCAGCTGAGCTATAAATCCACAAAGGAAGCATCCACTGCACCAAGCTTCCACCCAACAGAGCTAGCTGCTCATCACTTTCCAGAAAAAAGAAAAAGCTCGCTCGGTTGGCCAAAAAAAATAAATTGGCGGGAAACAGAGAGATTTGAGAGGATATATGAAAAGGCTCTACACTAGTAGAATGCATACCCCCGGTGACCAGTCTAAAAAAAGAAATAGTAGAATGCATATTCGGCAAGTTGTGGCAAGAAGGAAAAGGTCGCCGTGTCGGACTGCCGCTGTTCGTAAAAAAGGAAAAAAAAATAGATAATGCGTGAAAATGGAAATGATACAATAGTAAAGGAAAGTGTCAAAATAACACTAGAAAAGCTTGAGGTTTATGCTCGAACGATCCAAGATCGGTCAGGCGTCCTCGTCTCGGTCTAATCCATTCCAGAGCACGTAAAAATTGGAAATGATATGCAAATAAATGCAAATGCCGGATTGAATTTAGAAAGCTTGAGGCTTATCTTTCCTGTCTTGGCCGATCCATCCGAACAGAGATCAGCTAGCTAGCCTTCGTCACTCTCCCTTTTTGTCAAACTGAGTTGGAGTTCATTTCGTAGTTTAATTTTCCATTTGAAGATCACCCGGAACCTATAAATTCAGAGCCACAGGATCCGTTGTCAAACCACATCGATCAAGTCCAGATTGCTCTAGTTCATGCTTCATCGACGATCAACACACAAAACACCAAATCCGCGGCATTGCAAACAATCGAGCTAGAGATGCATCAGCTTCGTGATCATATGGATATCCTGGATAGCAACCCGCCGCCCGCCGCCGATGCCGTCGCCGCAGCAGACGGCTCAGGCAACTACACCACGATCGCGGACGCTGTCGCAGCCGCGCCGTTGAAGAGCAGCAAAAGGTATGTCATATACATCAAGAAAGGAACTTGTAACGAGGTCATCACCATAGGCCAAAATACATGGAATCTGACGCTGATTGGAGACGGGATGGAAGCTACGATCATCAGCGGTCACCAAAGCGTGCGCGGCGGCGTTTCGTCGACGTCCAAGACGGGCACAGTCAGTAAGTATCATATTTTTTCTTTGATTTAATAGTACATTTTACACTAGAAGTCTTTTATGTATGTGAGAATATATGTGTGTACAGGTGTTGATGGCATTGGCTTCGTAGCCCGTGAGCTGACAATCGAGAACACGGCCGGAGCAGAGAATGAGCAGGCGGTGGCGCTCCTGTCCAACTCAGACACCTCCGCGCTGTACCGCTGCGGCATCAGGGCGTACCAGGACACGCTGTACGCCAAGAGCAACAGGCAGTTCTACCGCGAGTGCAAAATCTCCGGCACCGTCGACTTCATCTTCGGCGACGCCACCGCCGTCTTCCAGAAGTGCGAAATCGTCGCGCGCCTGCCCCTCCGCGGCCAGCAGAACACCATCACCGCCCAGTCCCGCGCCACGGCGACCAGCACCACCGGGTTCTCGTTCCAGGAATGCAACATCTACGCCGACGACGACCTCCGACGCGCCCCCGCCGGCAGCGTGGAAACCTACCTTGGCCGGCCGTGGCAGCCGATCCTGAACAGCCCACCGTTCTCGCGCGTGGTGTTCATGGAGGGCATCATGTCCGATGTGATTGATCCCAAGAGATGGCTGCCGTGGGAAGGGAGGACTGACGTGTCCGACCTCTACTATGGAGAGTACAAGAACACCGGGGATGGTGCTGACGTGAGTGGCCTAGTTTCCATGTCATTGGAGATGCATCGGAGGCTGACAAGTACACGGTGGAGAACTTCATCCAGGGGGACAAGTGGATTCCCAAAGGAGTGGAATACAAGCCCGGCCTTTGATCAAGCACCCCAAGCTTAATTAGCCATCAACTCAGTTAGGTAGTACTCATTTCTGTTTAGATCACGGTTTAGTGGATCCTGTTCTCGGCCGGCCCGGCCGCCGATCCTCTCCTACTCTGCTACCGGGTGCTCATCCATGTCCGCGCTGTGGAGTTCACGGCGTCGGCATCCAAGGCGGTGCGGTTCCCTCCAGGCGATGATGGGGACAGCCCGGCTGGCGGCGGAGGCGGTGCCGGCCATGGTGGCCCACTACACCGGATTAGGTCATCTGTGACGGTCCCAGACCCTCACCTTTGACGGGTTTGGGCTTGGTCACAGACAAGTGGTCACTGGTGAGGACCAGTCACCTTTGACGGGTGGACGACCGTCACTGATGATAGTCACCTGTGACGGGCTAGAACTCTATGGCCCATCAGAGGTAAGTGTCTCCGCTAGCCCATGCCATTTTGCAACCCGTCACAGATGACTCACCTGTGACAGGTCGAAGTGTAAAAACCGTCACTGGTATTGTTACCTGTGACGGCTTATATGTTCAAAGCCGTCACTGTTATTGTAGACCTCAGCGCACTCGCGGCCGAATCCGGCATCCACCATCCTCCGCGCGATCTGGTGCACGTTCGCGACCGACCCCGGCAAGAGTGCGTCGATCACCACGTCGTAGTCCGTCACCGGCTTGGCGATTGGGATCGGCTCGTCGCCGTAGCCGTCGCCGCCGCCGAAGTCCTCGTCGTCGTCGCTCCCGTCCGACCGGAACCCGCCGGGCGCCGCGGGGCCGCGTCGTCGGGGCGCTCGATGAGCGCCCGGAACTCCTCCTCCAGCCGCGCCATGCACCTGCTGAGCAGCTCCTCCGCGCGGTCGAACAGGCCGCGGTTGGTCCCCGCGGCTTCCAGCTCCTGCACGGTGCCGATGAGGTCGTCGACCGCCTCAAGGAACGCGTCGGCGTCCGCGGAGTCCGACCATATCAGCCCGTCCATCGCCACGAACTGCGAGATCTGGCGGTCGAGGGTGCGGACGGTCCGCTCCATCGACGTCACGGGCGGCGGCCTTCCCGCGGCCGCCGACACCGCGGCCGCTGGCGGTGGCGGAAGCGGCAGAGTCGGCGACTCCGGCATCGAGTGCTCCCCTCCTCCTCCCCCTAAGCCGCCGCCGCCGCCGCCAGCGGCCGAGGCCGCCGCGGCCCGCGCGGCATAGAGCTTGTCGAGCGAGAGGCGGCCGTCGTAGTTGGAGAAGACCCTGAGGATGTCCTCCGTCATGGTGTCGCTGCTCCCCAGCGTCTGCACGATGTGCTGCACCGTCGCGAGCAGCTTCTCCTCGCCGTCCTCCGCCATCGCCTCAGTAATCCGGGCCAGAAAAAAGAGGGGGGGGGGGACGTCGAGCTACCTCACCTAGGCACCTCCGGGGGCTGGAACGGCATCCCACGGCGAGCGGCACAGCTCCGATCTGGACGAGAGCACGAGGCCTCCACCTCCACTCCACGCGGCTTCGCTTCGGGGTGGTGGTTGGGCGCCACGGAGAAGGGGATGAGAAGGAGGAGGAGAGGAGGACTTCCACGCAGCAACGCGTTGCGGCGGTGGCGTCTGGCCGAGGGCGACAGCGCGTGGACAGTTCACTGGGTTGGGATGGAAGGTAGGTGGCAGCTTCGGGTATATATAGTGGTACAACTCACCTCAAACGGGTTAAGGTTTAAACCCGTTTGAGGTGAGTGAACCACACCTTTGACGGTTCATAAGAATGCGACCCGTCACAGGTAACAAGTCACCTGTGACGGGCCGGAAGTGGGAGCCGTCAGTGGCGCCACTCTTCGTGCGGTCCGACTGGTGGCGAGACCATCCTCCCTTCGCTGGCGATTGGCGGTCGTGGTGGTGCCCGGTTCTCAGGTGGCACATGCAGGACTAGAGGCAGCGTCGTCCGGGCTGGCGGTGCACGCGTGGCGGCGGGGCCGGCGGCGCCCAGCTCGGCGGCCGACGCCTCCTCCGGTCCCCCTGGTGTTTTCTGGTGTGGTGCCCCCGCCGGCGACAAGGGACACTTTCGCTTTCGCTTTTGACCGTGCCTTCTTCGCCTCCCCCTTGTCTCTTCTTGCAGCTCTCTAGCACGTGATCCCAGGGAGATTCCCCCTCTTTTCGCGCTCGGCTCGGTTTCGGCGCTCGTGTCTGGCGGCGTGGCTGGTGTGGGAGATGGCGTGCGACTCACTGAGCAGGAGGCTGGGCCATCTGGGCCGGTTCGCGCCGCCTTCCCCCTGGAGCCAGCCTCCCCCCTCGCTAGGCCGCTGCTCAACCAGCCATGGTGGGCTAATGGGCCGTTCCTTGCGGCCTCTCCACCCGCGGACCTGGGCTCCCTTTTTGATCCCATGTGGATTGAGGCGGGCCTTCTTTTCCCTCCTTTCTCTGGTTTTGGCCCATCTTCCTCTCCACCCTCAGGGCTTGCTAGGCCTGTGGCGCCGCTGGTGATGGACCGGGGGCCCTTCGTCCAGGAGGGCGCGTGCTCTGAGGCGGTCTACTCTGCGCGCTCCCCACCTCCGCAACAGTGGTCGTCTTTGCCTTCCGGCCAGCCTCCTCCGGCTCGCCAACCGCAATTGGGCACTGTCGGCCCCTGACAAGCATCGACGTTAGGGCACCGCCGACGACGGGTTTTGCTTCTCCGGGCTCGTCGGCCGACACCTCCGCTGTGGACTTGTCGTCCTCTGGCAATGGGCTCCCGAGGGGCAGCACTTCTTGGTTGACGTCGTCGCCACTACTGCTGACCTCGTCGTCGCAAGACGTCTCGCCGCCGTCGTCGGGCTCCTCCTCACCGCCGCCTTTCCTATTTTCGTCGGACACTTTGATGTCGGGCGTCTCTTCATCGAAGCCGGGAGCAGCTGCTGTGGCATGTGCGCACGGCTTGCCTCCGCCACGACGGTTGTCGTCCAGCTCGTCGCCTCCACTTGCCTTGCCGCCACGGGACACCTTCACCACCACCGTTGCGCTCTCCTCCGCTTCCGGTGCGGTCGAGCGTCTTCTCGCCGAGGCCGAAGGCAGTGGTTGCTGTGGTCTATGAGGTGGGGCCGCGTTGAGGCTTAGGCTGGTTGCGCTGCTACCGCCACCAATTTCGGTGCTGGTGGAAAGCGTGCCCAGCGAGGTCTTGTTCGACGTGCGGGTGGTCGGCCTAGACCTCGAGAGTAAGCCTTTGGCGCACCCGCTACCGGCTTCGGTTGCGAACAATGCCGCTCCATGCTCTTTCCTCGCCAGTTGCTCCAAGCCTCTGCCCCTGGCTCTCGTCCCCCCGCCCTCGGCCCCAGCACTTCTCGCTTCGGTGGTGGGGGTAGTCCCAAGTGCAGCAAGAGGATTGCTGCCAAGCTCGCGCTCGCCAGACCGAGTCACACAGTTTCGCACGCTCAGCGCAACTTGATGCGCAAGCTCGAGTTGGTCCCCGAGGAGAGTCCTGTCTCGACTGAGGCGGTTGCAGCCTATAACACCCTCTTCACCCAGCCCCTCTCGCAGGACCACGTCATTGCACTCTCGTCGCTCTTCTCTAGCTCCCTGCCCCCGGCACAGGCTACGGAGGTGTTGTCTGCTTGCGATTGATCGACTGCTCCTCCCTCTCCCTTGTGTGGCCCCTTTATGGGATCATGCAATGAATGTTTTGATGTGGAACGTGCGGGGGATGAACTCGCGCGTCCGCCAGGATGCTATCCGTGATGTTGTCCGCGATGAGCATGTCTCTCTTCTCTATCTAGAGGAATCCAAAATGGATGTAATCTCACCTCATTTAATTCTGGAAATGCTAGGCCTGGACTTTGACTATGCCTTCTTGCCAGCTGTTGGTCGAAGTGGATTGCTTGTCTAGCGGTCAGCCGTTTGGTCGATCTCAGATGTTCATCTCGTTGATTTCTCTCTGATGACACTGGTTCGACACCACTTCGATGATTCCCCCTAGTGGCTCCATAGTTTATGGACCATAGGCTCTTCTCGCACGGGACCGTGGGCTGTCGCCGGGGATTTCAACCTCATTCTCAAGGCTCAGGACAAGAATAACCTAAAGCTCAATCGACGCATGATGGGCCGCTTCCGTCGACTGATTGATGAGTCGGACCTCTGGGAGCTACCTCTCCATGGTCGTCATTTCACTTGGAGCAATGAGCAGGACTCCCCTACACTCGTAAAGCTCGACCGTGTCTTTTTTCTGCAGACTGGAAGGAGTTTTTCCCCTCTTGCATCCTCTAAGCGGCCTCCTCCGTCGCCTCTGATCACTGTGCTCTCCTCCTTCACTCTTGTGTCCGGTCGTCGAAAGCATATCGCTTCCGGTTTGAGGCTATCTGGCCTAAGTTCGACGGCTTTCTTCAGATCATTCAGGACGCTTGGCAACCCCCGGCTAACTTACCCCCTCTGGCCGTGCTTGCCTACTGTTTCTCTAACATGGCTAAGCGCTTGCAAAGCTGGAGTGCCTGGCATATCGACAGTGTCTGCCTCCAGTTGCAGATGGCTAAGGAGCTTATCTTCTAGCTCAATGTCGCGCAAGAGAGTCAGCCTCTATCTCCCCTCGAGACTTGGTTGCGGTGGGATTTGAAGCTGAAGTGGCCTCGCTTGAGCCTACCATTGCGCGTCAGCGTTCGCGTCTGACCTGGCTCAAAGAGGGTGATGCCAATACCAAATTATTTGACATGCACGGTAGGGCCCGGAGATGGAAAAACTTCATTGTGCGCCTTCGCGATGGTGACCGACTTTTCGTCTCCCATGATGAGCTTATAGAGCTTGCCTCCTCTCATTTCAGGAGCATCATGGGGACGTGCGTCGAGTGGGAGCTTTCTCTCGATTTCCACTCACTTGGCCTCCGTCCTGGCCAGCTTGGGGGCCTGGATGGTGTTGACGCCAAATCCGTACCGCCGATGTGGACCCGGCACGCAGACACACGAAGGCCTGGGAGATCTGCTTAGCTCCAGTGCAGGTCCTAAAATTGATGAATCGCGGGCGTGCCAGTCAGTTTGATCCTGCTACTGACAAGATATGCAAAACAACAGAACATATAGCATATCGGCCTATCGGCCAATAGCAAAAACAGCCTATCGGCCGATGAGCCGATAGGGCAGAAACAGCCGACTGGCCGATGAGCCGATGGCGCGATTCCAGCCGATGCCGATGCCAGCCAATGCAGTTAGGGTTTCGAACTATCGACCGTGTACTGAGCAAACATTTATATAAAGGCAATCGGCTGACGATAAAATGATGATATAGCAATGTAATATAGAATAATCCAAATATATAATAAACATTGATCTGAAGATTAGAACACACATCGGCTAGAGGTCCAATGGCATAAACTCTCAATAAGCAGATAAGCAATAAATACTCTGTTGTCATCGGCCAGATCCAATCTATACGTAAAACTCTTAGGCCGATGCAACGTCCAGATAACTCACCGGCTGAAACCCTGGTGAAACCCTTATTGGCAGCCAACAAGCAGGCTAGAGATTACGGTTCTAATCACGACTTAGTAGATCAAATTGGACTGATGCAGCACTAAGTATGAAAAGAAACGCAAGATCTAGACAATCAAGCCCTCGACCGATTTTCGGGGTGGTGGATACCTTAGCCAATCTGATCTAGCGAGTCGATTTAGTCGATACCGGCGTGAACCCTAAAGCGAATCTCGGCCGATAAAACTAAATCGAGAAGCTGAACCAGATTGACTAAGATATATGATAGTAGGTGCTTACGTTGACGAGATCAGAACGTCGAAGCCCTAGCCCCGACAGCGCAGGCAGCCATAACGAGACTTACCCCTCGTGGGAAGGGCATGAACTCGCCGAAGAAACGAGAAGTAAAAGGTTGGCGATGCGCCGAAGTTGTATTGATCGTGAGATAAAAATTACATGAACTACGGGCTTACATATTTATACCCATAGGCTAACAAAAATTCTAACAGAATACAACTCAAACTTTCCTAAAGATAAAAGAAAAAAGATAAAGTCCTTGCCGGACACTAACACACTTTCCTAAAGATAAAACAGAAAATTGACAAACTCTTCCTAATTAAGAGATACAAGCCGCATTGTCGGCCCCTGATTTTATAGCACAGGAAACCATATGTGTTTACAAATACCAACTCCCTGGATCGGTAGGTTGGTATACACACATTACAACTCTGGTACACATAGTCTGCATCGCATAGTCTTACAATACCAAATATTACATGGGAACCCGAGTAGGTTCTAATAGGCCGTGTCTGACCGAATACAATACCAAATAACATAGGATAGCGGAAGCGAGGCTGCGGCGGTCCATCTATACTCCACAGGCATCAACTGGGGATTAGTCCCTATGGTTCCTCCGTACCATCCCCCTCCTCAGGGATCAGTTCGACTGGCATGTCCTCATCATCAAGAGCTAAAAGGGTAGAAATATGCAAGGGTGAGTACCAACCGTACTCAGCAAGTCACCACTATAGAAATGCAACCAATGCATATAGGGATCCAAGGCAGGTTTTAGTTTATTTGCGTAAAGCCAGTTTTCACAAGTTATTTTACAAGCCTATGGCCTAGCAGTTTTAACCATGAAAAGAATTGCCGCTATGTAAAGGTTGTCATTAATTAGAAGTTCCTTCATCACAATGTAACCTTCCCACGCATGGGGCAAGGTCACTCATGTTGTATTTATCCCAACTTCTTCTAACCAAATTAAAACATGTGAGTCTAGTCAAGAGTAATACAAGTCCCGGCGCTCATTAACCGCGAGCACGGCTATTCGAATAGTTTAATTTACTCACACTGCAGTGGATGTACGCCTTTAATCCCACACTCCGTGACTCACCCAACACATGAGACTTGTCACGGCCCGGTTTTTCAGTTACCCTCGCATGGCGGCACCCGCTCCAAGGACTATGAATCCCCATTGCACCCCCGGCGCCACATTCCTACCTCGAGCCGGTTGTGAGGGGAGTCCTGGCGCTCCCGAGATTGAAGGTTACATCATACATATATAAAGCTTGACGTCATTAAACCACACACTTCCACATTTCCATACCGATATCCAGAACCTACCATGTCTGGGGTGCCACCCCACGAGAATAACCTAGTCCACCGGGTCTAACCCCACTCAAGAAGTGTGGTCGTACTCGGTTCGTTTCCTGCTTAGCTTCTTGACTCGGTCCTTAACTGACCAGGGTCGGCGGCTTACCGTTCCCAGAACCACCCATATTCTATCCGTGCCGCCCCAGTCGAAATCACTTTTGTTTAATTAAGTTTTTGGGTTTTCACAAAGGTTTTCATGCTGTGGGTGGCGCTTATGTCTCCACCCGATCTCTATCAATCACTCCCATCGAGTGATCAGTGTAACCACATCCACATATCCCACATATGGAGTGTATAACGTCTATGTAAGCAGGGCTAAGCAGTGAGTAAATAATCACGCGTAAAGTAATATACTCAGGTAACAAAGGTGTGTAAATACATAAGGATAAACAATATCATCGGTAAGGCTTTAAGCAAATGTAGGTACGCGTTTTATAATTAGCATGCAATTTTATTTGCAATCAACACATTTATAAAAATAGGATCAACATGTTCGAGGAAGGGGGCGTAGTGACTTGCCTTGCTCACTTGAGGGTTCGTTATCAATTGGCTCAGTTTCCTCCTCGCAGATGTACCCTGTCCGGTCGAATAATAACGTCACGAACTACTCGCTAACACAAAAAGAGCCAAAAATTCCAAAAAGGAAAATAACCCAACCAGTGCCATTGCGTAGATCTTGATTTTTGAAAGATTTTGACGGAAGTTTCGTTCAAATTCGACTTAAAACGAGGAAGATACGGATTTGGAGGATTAGTGGATTTTCTGAAATACGGAAATGGATTTATTAATTTGGAGAGGGATATTCTTGGGAATATTCTTTGGCTGAGGGGCTCAGAGGGGGGGCATGTTGGACTTTTATTTTGGGAGAGCTCTGGCCTTAGCCCAAGGTGATGTAGGTCGGTTAGGGAGGTAATACAGACTTCAAGAGGAGAGTTGGGTGAGTAGGGGGGTATAAATTAGACTTCGTCGAGGAGAGAGGCTGTTGGTGGGTTTCGGCCCGGAGGATATAATATAGACTTTTGCAGGAGGACTTTATGGGCTCGGCCCTGAAAGAAGAGGGAGGGGATTTAGACCTGCGGTCAAAGGCCCATGGAGAGAGAGAGAGAGTGGGGCCCCCTGGCGGGTCCCACCTCTTTTTCTTTTCCTCTTTCTTTTTTTTTCTTCTCCTCCTTCCTCCTTTTTCTCTCTCCTTGTTATCCTTCCATTTCTCTTCTCCTCTCCTTTTCTGCTTGCTCTAGCCAGGTGAGAGAGGCCGGGAGGGAGGGGCGCCGGCGGTGGGGCGGCTAGGCGTGCAGCGCGCGCGGGCGGCAAGGCGGCGGCGCGGCGCGCAGGCAGCGGCGGCGCGGCACAGTACGTTGCGCGGCCGGGGAGGCGGTGCGGCGTGGCTCGGTGGCGCGGCCGCGGCAGTGCGGCGCGCGGCCAGGAGACAGCTCGCGCGGCGCGGCTGGGGAGGCCGGGGGCGGCGGCTGGCGTGCGGGCCGGCCACGGCGTCGGCCAGGCAGCGACGGCGCGGCACGCGGCATGGCGCACGGGCGGCTGGGTGTAGGGCGCAGCTGCGGCGGCCACGGGCGGTTGCAGCGCGGCGCGCGGCGGCCGGGGTACGGCGGCTGCGGCGCGGCACGGCGCCGGCCACGGCGCTTGGCCGGGAGGCCGAGGCAGGCGGCTCCGACGACGTGGCCTGGGCGGCGCTCAGGCGGTGGCCGTGGGCGCCGGTGGCTCGGGAGGCGGCTGGTTGGCATGCGCGGCAGGGGAGGGTGGTAGCACGTGGTCAGGGTAGCGGGGGGGGCAGGCCACGGCTTGGGCTGGACAACATCGGCCGCGGTTCGGCCGAACGACAGCCGGGGAGGCGACTCGGGCAGCTCGGCTGGACGTTGGTTGGCTCGGCCGAACGACGACGACGTTCGGTCTGTCGGGCGGCTGCAAGTGTATATGCATACGTATACCTACAGCTAGCTAGCTGCTTGCTTGCATGCATGCACACGTTCGGCTAGCTGTATGGTGCATGCATGGCCGGCTGTGAAGCGACGATCGCTGCGGAGGGCAGCCGCGCAAAGAATGGTTACAGTGCTACGCCTCACGACGTCACTGTGCCGCGGTAACGACAGTAGACGAGACACGTGGTAGGGAAACAAAAGCAAGAGGAAGAGCAGGAGAGGAGCTCACCTTGCGGCAGCCGGGTAGCGGCGTACCGGGCGACGGTCCTCGTACAACTACGGTCGTCGAGGTACGGCCTGGGGACGGCCGACCCGCGGATCGTCCTCGCACACCACGTGTTCGATCGGTGACAACAAACGAACACACAGTGTTAAGGAATAATTGTTAGCGGGTTAATGTAAGTTAGGTGTCAGGGGTTAGCGAGTTAGAAGTCAGCGGGTTAGTGAGTTAGAAGTCAGCGGGTTAGATGTTAGGGATTAGCCGTTCGATAAGTCAGTCGTTCTCGGGTTCAAATGACGGCGCGGCGGCCTATCCGTCCTCTTGCTCAACTGAGGCCCAGCCGAAGCCGGCCGCGGCGGAGCAAGCGGAGAGATGGCGGCGTGTGCGCGGAAGGGTGTGACTGAAGAGAAACAAAGCAAGGAGGAGGAGAAGAGAGGATGGAAAGGGACGGGTTGCGTATTCGGCTATGGTTGCCCTTATATAGGCTTCACCGCACGAGCTCGTCTTGAATGGCCATGAAGACAGGGACGGGGTAGTTGCAGCGGCCGCGCGGGTTGGCGCGTATGCTGCATCGACTATCGCCGTTCGGGAGACAAAGGCTGGCTCCTGTGCTGCCTGCCGTCGCCACCTACCGAAACGGAAGACGGCGACGGTAACACGGCGGGGGCCACCGTCGTTCGATAGGAGCGTCGCCCGGTGTACGTGCATAGGCTGTTGCATGCATGCTAGCTTGGGCTCGACTAGCTGCTTGCATGCAGGCATACGCATAGCTAGCTAGTTGCATGGTGCCTGCTCGTGGCTGGCTTGCCTGCATGCATGCGCATGCACAACTGGCTTGCTGCATGGCTCGCGGCGGTGCGAGGTTGGGCAGGATGCGTATGGAATGGACGGCAAGCTCGCCGGTGAGACGGGAGCGGAAGGCGACAGCCGGTGATGTCGTAGCGGCCTCGTCGTAGCGGCGCGGCGTGCGGCGACGTCGTCGCCGAAAATAGTATGGGGGAAAATTAGACTTTTATCTTTTCAAACCTAATAGGAATGAAAGGGCTTGGGGAGGTAACATGGACTTTTTCCAGAAAAAGCCCAGCAACAAGAAGGCCACAGTAGAGGGAGCTTACGCGGACTTTTTGGAGTAAAACTAATTTTGGTTAGAGTGAAAATCTTGGGACAAAAACCAGAAGATCAGAGGAGTAGAAAAATTGGAAAATTTCAATAAAAGTTTGGCACTGGCATAAAACAAAGAAACTGTCGGCATGATGCAAAAATTTAAACATAAAACAGAAATGATTTTTGATCGGTGTATTTTTATTTAGGAATTTCCCCAGGGTGTTACACGCATCCTCCTCAAACTCGGTCTTCTCTGGATAAGATCTTCCCGAATCTAACAAGAATCTGACTACTATTGGTGGTTGGTTTGAGATAACCCTCATCGGCCGATGTAGAACTCTAGACCGATACTAGCTTTGAGCCGATATAGATCCTAGGCCGATGAGGACTTCGGGGCTTACCAAATTCTGGTGTTAACAGATGGTCCTTTCTCTGAGGATGAGGTATGGGCGGTGGTTAAGAATATACCATCAGATAAGGCGCCCGGCCCCGATGGCTTCACGGGTCGTTTCTACAAAGTTTGCTGGCTGGTGATCAAGTCAAAAATCATGGCTACCCTCAATACCCTCTTTCTATCTAACGGCTTGGGTTTCACCTCCCTAAATGATGCCCCCATCTCTCTTTTGCCAAAGAAAGTTGAGGCGGTGGATGTCGAGGACTTTCGCCCGATAAGCCTCATCACAGTTTTGGCAAACTTTTCTCCAAGATCCTAGCTACCCGTCTATCCCCTCACCTTGACGGGTTTGTGGCGGTCAATCAAAGTGCTTTGTCAAAGGCCGCTCCCTCCACAACAACTTCCACTATGTTCAGCTTGCGGCCAAGGCACTCCATGCCAAGCGCACACCTCGTCTGCTCCTCAAAGTGAACATTGCAAAAGCCTTTGACACGGTCAGTTGTTCGTTCCTACTTGAGTTGCTTACCCACCTTGGGTTCAGCCACCTCTGGTGTGACTGGATCTCGCTGATTCTTAGTGGCTCCTCTTCTTGGGTGCTGGTCAACAATGTGCTGGGTCCCCGCTTCCCCCACCGGAGGAGGCTCTGGCAGGGAGACCATTTGTGCCCATATGCTTTTCATCCTTGTTATGGATGTGCTCAATGCGATGCTCCCCAAAGCCTTCGACTCAGGCAGGTTCCTTCCGCTCAATGACCATGCTTTATGACATCGTGCCTCTCTCTATGCTGATGATCTGGTTCTCTTTCTCTCCCTCGTCCAGCAGGACCTTGAGTTCATCCAAGGCATCCTCTCTATCTCCGGTTCGGCCTCTGGGCTACACACCAGCTTTGCCAAATGCTCAATTACTCCGATTCGTTGCTCGGCCAAGGACCTGGAGCTGGTGCAGACTTTCTTCCCTTGCTCCATCTCAGAGTTCCCTTGCACCTACCTCGGCATTCCGTTGTCGGTCTGCAAACTTCCGAAAGCGGCCTTGTAGCCACTTGTGGGCAAGGTCTCCTACTGACTCCCTCCCTAGAAGGGTCAGCTCACCACTTTGGTTGGCCGATCGGTGCTAGTCCAGTTGGTGCTCTCTTCTATTCCGGTCCACGTGTCCATGGTGATCGGCCTGCCAAGCTAGGTCGTCAAGGCCATAGACAGGAAACACCATGCCTTCCTGTGGACGGGTTCGGACTCAGTCCATGGGGGTTAGTGCCTTGTGTCTTGGATGAATGTTTGCCGCCCCAGAGCTATTGGCGGTCTAGGCATTGCTGATTTGAGGACATCAAGTTTCTCTCTACGCCTTCGCTGGCTCTGGCTTTAGCGCTCAAGGCACCTGTACTGGGCTGACCTAAAGGCCCCCTTTGAGTGGTTCGTCTCTGATATGTTTGTGGCATCCACCTTCTTCGTGCCAGGAGACGGTTCGTCAACTCTCTTTTGGACGGACCAGTGGATCGAGGGTCGCTCGGTGGCCTCCTTGGCGCCAGACCTTCTCCTTACCGTGTTCCCACGTTTCCGAACTTCACGCACGGTTGCCTCTACGCTTGTGGACAATTCCTGAGTGAGGAACATCCGTGGCGCCCTCACTATCCCGGTCATCTCCCAATTCCTGGTGGTCTAGGATGTTGTGCTTCCTATCCAACTCTCACCAAGCACGAAGGACCATCTTGTCTGGCGTTGGACAAGCGACCAACATTACTCGGCCCACTCGGCCTACCAGGCATTCTTTCTTGGCCAACACTCATTTGCTTGTGCCGACCTGCTCTGGAAAGCAAAAGGTCCTGCCAAATGCAAACTTTTTCTCTGGCTTGCGTTTCAGCAACATTGCTGGACAGCTGATCTTCTGCAAAAGCGTGGCATTGATAGCCACACGACCTGTCTGTTTTGCGCTCAGGATCTTGAGACGGCGAACCACATCCTCCTTGACTGTGTTTTCGCTCGTCAGGTCTGGCACTGTGTGCTGTCTCCTCTTGGTTGGTCGATCCTTGCTCCTCTCCGTGGCTGCTCGCTCCAGGTCTTATGGCCATCCTTTAGGGTAGTCCTGCCTAAGCACCTTCGAGTGGGCTTCGACTCCCTACTCCTTTTGATCTCTTAGCAGCTGTGGAAGGAGCAAAACTCCAGGGTCTTCGATTCTTCTCTCTCCTCGCTCTCTACGGTCCTGGAGTCTATCCTTTTGGAGGGTCATCTTTGGTCTTCAGCTGGCGTTGCTGCCTTTGGGAGCTTGTTGGGAGTGCAGTGAGGCTTCGACACTGTCACGTCCAGAAATTCGCTAACCCAAATTTCAAGCAGGATGTGTATTAAATCCCCGTCCAGGGTAGACAAACGACAAAGTTGACATACAGATCCAAGTCTTACAAACACCATAGAAATCTCTTACATAAATACAATGGAAAAAGAAAAACAAGCTATTCTAGTTAACTAGATGCTCCCAGCGTGGCAACTCCATTCCACGAGCATCCTTGACGGCAAGCACAAGCCTACTCTTCTGAGTAGCCTCCATCTGACACGTACTCCAACTCTTGATGTGGGGAAAAAATAAAGCAAGACTGAGTACTACTCACTGTACTCAATAATTCATACCGGAAAAGGAGTAATGATGCAAGTAATAACAAAGGAGGCTGAAGGGGGTTTATTTGCATGAAATACACATTTAAAGACAATAGTTGAATGCGGTAAAACAGTTGAGTTAATTAATCAAAATTGAACCATCACTGCCCAACGTTATACCACGTTGCGACAGGCCCAAACCACCACCTGAACTACACCAATTCCATTAAGTCAGGTTATTAGAAGTGTAACTAATCACGGTGAATCCGGTT
The DNA here is from genome assembly GCA_008326285.1 of Oryza officinalis. Taxonomy (NCBI): domain Eukaryota; kingdom Viridiplantae; phylum Streptophyta; class Magnoliopsida; order Poales; family Poaceae; genus Oryza; species Oryza officinalis. The sequence continues at coordinate 33,631,265 of BDMV01000009.1, read as the reverse complement.
GATCGCCCATAACCGCGGGCACAACTATTCGAATAGTTCTACTCTGATCAGAAGTGTACAACTGTACCCACAAGACATAGCCCCATGACACGTTACTGTGCGCCAGCATACCACCACGGTACACCAGAAATGAACTGTGACAGGACCCTTCGCACAACCCATCCTAACCAAGCGCACCACACCTCAGGTTTCGCCCCCACCTTTAAACCAAGGCAGACAGCCCCCTCTCGTGCCTAGGTGAATTCGACAGCTGATCAACGAGTAAACCCCTGCCGACCCAACTCCATCACTCCCACCCTTGCTTGGATGCGTCGGTTAGGAAAAGCCATACTACAAACCCAGCCATTACCCATGCTGGCTTGTGGAAAGTACGATAAGTCTTCCAGGGTTTCCCGCGAACCGGTCCTTAATTGTCATGAGCACGACCATCAAAACCATGTGCTCACAACCCACCATTATTCAGGTTTTAGTTGGACCAATTATTTAACCATTCACGATTAACCATCGTGAGCTAACATTAATTAACCATCATAGAGTAATAGTGAAGCATTAATTATCGCAATAATTTACTAATGTTTCTAAGCAGGGCTAAGCATGTTCTAACCTAGCTACTACTCAAATTACCTCCCAAGCTATCAAAGGAACAAGGTATTTAGAACATAAGGCTGAGTACAATAGGTAAATAAGCCCATAAATAACATTATAAAACAATACAATATTTAGAGAAAAATAAGACATTCGCAATTTAAGTACAATATGTTCAAGTGAATAAGTATGACTTGCCTTACTCCGATACTGGATCGGCCTCTACAACAACCTCGAAGTAAACCGGAGAGTCGGAATTACCGGAATCTAAACGAAAAACAAAGCACACAAGCAAACAGGCTATAAGTATACTGAAACAGAGAACAAAACCATTTTTAATGGATTCTAGACATTTTTATGGATTTTCTGCAACTTGAACGGACGCAAACGGAGTCCGGATGAATTAGTTATGAATTTTAGAAGATTAACTGTGTTTTTACTATAAACAGAAAAGTCTTTATTCAATAATTGCACAATAAACCCTAGGGCTGACGTCAACGGGAGGGCGGTGACGCCGACAGGTGGGCCCCACCTGTCGGTGGCTCGGGGTCCCGGTCCACCGGCCGGCGAGCGGGCGGCGCACCACGTGGCGCCGACGTGGCAGCCACACGGCGGAAGCAGCGGAGCGGCGTGACGCCACGCGACGCACGCCTGGCGTCGGCGCGGCGGCCAACCGCGACCACGGCGTGGCCATGGCGCGGCGGCGCATGCGGCGGCCGGCGCGGGCGGCGCGGGAGGCAGCGGGTGCGGGCGGCTTTCGGATGCGGCGGGCAGGCT